>OLMO02000277.1:16311987-16323976 GCA_900291935.2 Cassiopea xamachana | reverse complement strand
CCCCCCCCCCCCCCCCCAAGAAATATCCATCAAGTTATGTCCCTAAGTACTCAGAAGCTCATTGGCAGTGTGATGCTGAAGAACTTTTGCAATCAGACAATAGGTTCCAAAAGACTATGTCAGTAGCTTAAAGATGGTAGAATCTTGTTGCCTGCTAAATGCATGCTTGAAATCTGTTATGAAAAACATTTCATAACTTGGCAATTCAACTTTCCTTCAACATCTGCACACATCTTTCAAATCACCTTTTCAAGCTGACAGGCTTTACTTACATTGCTCTTTAATACAGCAACTAATGGCAAAGGCCAAATGCTGCGTGTGTCTACAACTATATAGCCAACATATGCACATAACATAGATCTGATTGAAAAGAGTATTTTTACATTGTTGGTTTTCAATACAAGACCTATGTGCCTCAATGTACTATTTCAGGCTGAATCGTAATCAGACCTATCCATGAAGTGAATTGCAAAAGCATTTAAGTCAAGTTATATGGGGCAAAAGGAGTGGAGTGGGGATATACAATACACTTCAATATCAGGAGCAACTTAGTCAAAACAGCCATCTGAAATCCAAAACTTAATATCAGTAATAGGGTAATCTTCATAATCATAATACAAGCATAAATTCCCAAGGCAGACAAATCATCATAACCAGAGATAAGTTCAACACAGAAAATAGCAGCCATTTTAAGGCCTACCTATAAAGCTCATAGAAATAAACATTTACAGAGTAACAAACTATTTTCTGGTTTCTATTCTGGCAGCTGTACACCATTTTGAAGAAGATGCATCTAAACTAGCAAGATAATTGAAACATGCAGCTATTTGAAAAGAAAGTTCAATCTCCTTGGCTTCTCCACAAAGTTCTGAACTATGCTATCATTGAGAATGTTTTTCTCTTCAACTTCCTTCAAGATATCCTTATGCAGTGATGTTCTACATAAGGAAACAAGACAGTCTTGTCCCATTTTATTGCACAAATATATCTTCACTCTCTTTAGACATGAGAATGATCTCTCAACAGATGTATTGGAGATGGAAATTACACAATTTAACTTTAGTAACATAAAAGCTTCAGGGACACTAGTTTCTAGACCACATCAGTAAATATAATGCAATATTTCCAGAGAGCTGTCTGTGAAAATCAGGCTCATTATAGATAAAAAGAAGCTGATTTTCAAGGGAATTAATGTTGAAAAGAGGGCCATATTTACTCTACAAGAATTGGAGCATATCTGGTGGCAGTCTTTTTCTCCATTGTTAGAAAATGCAAGGATTTACTAGATCCAAAAAAGCAAAGCTATCACAATCTGCAAACCTCTAAGACAACATGCAGTTGATGTTATCAGTTACCTGAAAATACAGACTTTTATAGTTATATCTTCCATCTGCATTGGAAGGTGGCCTTCCTATTAAAGAGACAGTTGATTGAAAGAAATCATCATAAGCATAGTCATTGCGCAAATCAAACAAAAAATCAGCAAAAGTAATTATTTTCTGAATCCGATAACTAAAGTCTGTATTTTGATTTTGAAGAGCCATGTAAAGAAGTGATGACTGTTCCAAAATCCTATTGAGAACTTAGATTAGAAAGCAAAACAAAAAGCTGTGCATGAAATGATACAAACTACTGGCTTGTGATATGGATTCATCATCCCAGCCTTTTGGGCTTTCAATATTTTTCTCCGGAAAGTCTAAAAGGACTTTGTACTTATCATAAAGAACACTGATGTTGCGTGAACGATAGTACCACCTAGTTTCTCCAGGCTCAGGAATATCAATTTCATTTCAATGCAGCAAAATTTCCTTTTGGGACTACTACTAGAAAAAGTTCTGAAAGCATCAGCATTTGCAAAGGAAACTGGGACCAAGGGGATAAAAGAGGCTGACTGCCAAAAATCCTAATTTAAGTGGTGAGCTGCACAGTGAAAAAATAGGCAAAGGGATAATCTTCCCTTACAAGAGATTGAATACCAGAAATGTGCCCAGACATGACAGAAGCCTCATCATAAGTTTGCATGACCAATTTGTGGTGAATTGAATTCCCAAAATGTGTAAGAATATCTTTAATAATAGCACTAATTGCGGGAGCAGTTCTATCTGAACTCACATTGTAAAATTTCAAAAACTTTTCTACAACATCATCACTCTTATCAAGTCAAATGATCACACTCAGTTCTCTTTAGCTGGCACATCAGTAGTCTCATCAACCTGCACAATCAGAAATTTCAACTTCTCTACTTCTTTATCAATGTGATCTTGAATGACAGAGTCTATACATTCAATCAGATCATTCTGTGTATCACTAGAAACACCAGTGAAAACTCCAACATTACCCCTTTCTGATTCTGCAACCTCATTAAACAGACGACGCTCAAAAACAGTATCAAATATCAAAAAGCATTCTAAGAGCTCCCTATAGTTACCTCGATTTAGGTTAATACTAGATTCATACTGCCCCCAAAAAGGCAATTCTTGCTTCGAAAGATATAGCACACAGCCTCAGAAAGAGTTGTTAGCATAACTCTGTTTTGCCTCACCTCATCATTATGCCGTTCTATTTCATCTCATTTCGCATTGGTCCATTGACATAAAACACGAAGGCATCATGGTTTCCAATATAAGGAAAGCCTTCCCCACAATTGGCTGCTTCTGTTGTTCCTTTGCACTTTGATGGAGATGGATTGTTAAATTACTTGTAGACGAGAAACATATAAACATGGAAGTGTATAACAGCCATATATGCTCAATCATAAAAGATAAGTAAGAAGCGTGTTCACAGCATGTGTACTATTAACCATAATTGTTGTTGTAGTTGTGGTAATCATTATGAGTTCCTGACACTCCCACTTGATTACATCACTATCAATAAAACAAAATAAATGCAGTCAACAAAGTTCCTTCACATCAAGTTTGTCTCTGAATTTTTGAAAAGTGTCCTTTGCAAGTCCCTTTGTCATAACATCTGCAAGCATATCTTGTGTTGGACAATATTTCACAATGATATTGTTCAGTTTGACTTGTTCTCGAACAAAATGATAAGAGACATCAATGTGCTTGGTGCGTTCATGAAATCTTGGGTTTTTACTAAGCTCAATAGCTCCACAATTATCTTCAAAAATAGTTGATGCATTGTCAAGTATTTCATGAATGTCTTTAAGAAGTCTTCTCAGCCAAATTGCCTCTTGTGTTGCATGACTTAGGGCAACGTATTCCGCCTCAGTTGTAGATTTGGCAACTGTGTTTTGTTTTTTACTGCTCCAACTAACTGTGTTGCCATACACTTTGAATACATACCCAGATGTTGAATGACGTGTTTCCATATCTCCAGCCCAATCAGAATCAGAGTAGCCAATCAAAATACAATCACTGTCTGAAGCATTGTAGCTAAGACCATAATCAATAGTTCCTTTGATATATCGTAGGATTCTCTTTGCTCCTTCCATATGTTCTTTTCCTGGTCTTGTCATGAACTTTGAAAGCATATTTACAGCAGCAGCAATATCTGGACGTGTAGCTGTTGCAGCATATGTCAAGGATCCAATAATTTGTTGGTACAGTTGAACATCTACTGGAATTTCATCCTCAGCCAGTTTCATGAATTTTCTTCCAGGTTCAGCAGGAGTAGTAACAGGTTTACAATTTTCCATTTTGAACTTCTTTAAGATTCCTTCAAGGAATTTCTGCTGTGATATTTTCATTGTTTTGTTGCCTCGATCTCTTTTCACCACCATGCCAAGAATATGATGAACTTCACCTTGATCAGTCACAACAAATCTCATGCCAAGTTGTTCTTTTTCTTTCATCAGCATGTCAGCATTGTTAGAAAATAGCAGAATATCATCTACCCACAATGCAAGAATAACAAAAAAGACCTTACCTTCCTCATCCCTTACTGATTTGATGTAGATACATGTGTCAGCATCACTTTTGCAGTAATCAATGGACTTCAGATAGCTGTCAATTTCATTGTTCCAGCAGCGTGCAGCTTGCTTCAAACCATAAATACTCTGCCTCAATTTGCATACGTGATTTGGCTTGTCTTTGCTCACATATCCAGCAGGTTGTTTCATGTAAATCTCTGAATCCAACGTTCCTTGTAAAAAAGCTGTCTTCACATCCATCTGATGAACATGCCAATCATTCACAGTAGCAAGAGCTAACAGTAATCTGATGGATGTGAATCTGACTACAGGTGAAAATACCTCTTCATAGTCAATTCCCTCAGATTGAGAATAACCTTGGGCTACAAGACGTGCTTTAAATCGATCAACTGAACCATCTGGGTTTCGCTTTACTTTAAATACCCAACGGTTCCCGACAACATTTTGATTCTTTGGTAAAGGCACAAGATCCCATGTATGGTTACTGATAAGTGATTCATACTCAGCATCAGTAGCTTCTTTCCACTGCATTTCAAACTGTCCATTCCAAGCTTCATTGATATCAACTGGTTCATCTATATCAGCTGTGAGACTAGTAGTATAGCACTCTTCAATCATTCTTCTTGGAGGTCTGCGGTTTCTGTGAGGTGCTAATTCTGCAACTTGTCTCATAAACTGATCTTCAAATGTTTCTCCCACTGGTTGATTGTCTGCTTGTTCACCAAGATTGACATTATCTCCATTTAACATCTTATTTTCAGTGGAATCTTCAGGTTGCCATGTATCAGGAAAGAACAAATCAGCCTTCTGTTTTGCCTCAGCAGTGAAATCATGAAAAGTCTTTTCTGCAAATATCACATCTCTGCTCCTAATGAAGCTTCCAGATGACAGGTTAAACAGCTTATATCCTTTAGTCCCATCAGGATATCCAACAAACACTGTCTTGCAGGACTTAGGATCAAACTTCCTTCGCTTGTTCTTTTCCACATGCACAAATGCCACACATCCGAACACTTTAAGGTTCGAAACATCAGGTTTCACACCATACCAACTCTCATATGGTGTAGTGCCAATAAGTGATGTTGTTGGGCTCCGGTTACGAAGATAAACCGCTGTATTGACTGCTTCAGCCCAGAACTTTTGAGGAACTTTTGCATGGCACATCATTGATCTTGCAGTTTCCACAATTGTTCTGTTCATTCTTTCAGCTGTACCGTTCTGAGCAGGATTCTCAGGAACAGTGGTCTGATGGATTATTCCTTCCTCCTTCAAATAATCAGCAAACAATCTTGATTTGTACTCTCCACCATTATCTGAACGCAATACTTTCACAGTTTTTTCAAACTGATTCTTGACAAAATTCACAAACTCTTTGAATTTTACCAAGACTTCACTCTTCTGCATAATGAAATACACTCTAGTAAATCGAGAAAAATCATCGATAAAACTAACAAAATAACTTGATCCCCCAAGAGACTTTACTGACATAGGTCCACATACGTCACTGTGAATGATTTCAAAAGTTTCAGTGGCACGTTTAGCAGTTCCTTTAGGATAAGCACTGCGATGATGTTTTCCCATTATACACGGCTCACATAGTTCTGCTTTCTTTAACTGTATCTGCATGCCATCAACCAAGTTATCATGTTGTAACTTCTTCACATTGTCCATCCCTAAATGGCCAAAGCGAAAATGCCATAACTCCAGGTTTGATTCAGTATTAGGCTCTTTACTAACAGTATTCACCGACTCTGTAGGAATAGTATTCAATTTGTAAAGCCTTCCTTGAATCTTGCCAGTAGCTAGGATTTTTGAGCTTCTTATTATTCTGCATTGATCTCCTTCAAAGTTGACCAATGCTCCTAATTTAGTCATAGCTCGAACAGACAATAGGTTCTTCTCTAAATCAGGTACAAACAAAACATCCTTAAGAGCAATGTGTTGTATTCCATCACCAAGATCTGCAATTGTACGGTAAGTGCCTTTTCCATAGGCCAATATTTGACGGTTGTCACTCAGATTTATAATAGCATGGTTTTTGAATTCAACAAAATCTTCCAATGCATCTCTGTCAAACGTCATATGCTGTGACGCTCCGGAGTCAATTATCCACCCATCATCAGTTGCTTGATCGGAAGTCGTAAGCGCTTCCTCATGCACTAAAGTAGGATCATGCTGACTTTCTTTTGCATCCACACAATGTGCTGACATCTTGCTATTGACTGGATTATGCGGCAATGTTGAATTATCCTTACCTTTTCCATTTCTTTTTGGACAGTCTCTTGCAAAGTGACCCCTTTCGTGACAACTGTGACAAACTCCACGAAAAATCTTTTCTTGTTTCGAATTGCTCTTTTTGGAAACAAATGAGGTACTTCCTTGCTTTCCCCTCCTGTGAAATTGTGATCTTTTCGCAGAAAATGCATCTTCAGGCCCAATACTATCAACTTGACGATCAAAATCATTCAGCAACATTCCTTTGACTTTCTCAAATGACAGATTTGCTTCGCCAACAGCATCGAGTGCAGTAAGCAACGGTTTGAACTCACTTGGTAAACTAGCTAGGACGGTCATTGCTAATTCTTTATCATCCATGGTACAGCCCATTTCTCTTAACTGATCATGCAATGACTTCATATGATTCAAATGCTCTAACATATTGCCACCGGTCTCAAAACGGCTTGAATAATATTGTTGTCGTAATCTTACTTTCTGCAGTATCGATATTCTCACAAATTGACTTTTTAAGGTATTCCAGGCTGCATTCGCTGTAGTAGTGTCGCGAATATGAATTTGCTGTTCCGGTTCTACCGCCAAACAAATGTACGTCCATGCTTTCTTAGCACGATTAGCGAACGTCCGTCTTGCAGCTTCGGTCGCATCAGCAGCAGGTGGAACAGCCGATCCATCAGCAAATTCAAACAGATCCATGCTTTCAAGATATAGGCGCATATTGAAAGCCCATGATCTATAATTTGAACTATTCAGCTTCGAAAATCTCAGCGCACTGCTTCCCATCGATTCCTCAGAAGACAAAGCCATTTTTAATCCGATCAACACAAAGCAAGCTCAACAAGTCGTTCAATAACAATATCAGAAACCCAGCGTTCTGGGCCCATAACCTGTTAAATTACTTGTAGACGAGAAACATATAAACATGGAAGTGTATAACAGCCATATATGCTCAATCATAAAAGATAAGTAAGAAGCGTGTTCACAGCATGTGTACTATTAACCATAATTGTTGTTGTAGTTGTGGTAATCATTATGAGTTCCTGACATGGATGGCGTGTTAGTGCATACAATAAGCGTTCTCTCTTTAGTACAGTATGGTTGACCATTTCTCAACTTTCACCAATGTAGTTGTCTTGATGACACATAATCACTGTCTTTCCTTGTAAATACTTTGAAGTATACATGATCTGATCCAACATTGTAGGCCATTTATCATTCTTGTGAATTACCAATTTGTGAGAATTTTTGCGCCGTAAAGACTGTATATAGTTGATTGCCTCTGCACTATAAACTAGAGCATGAACTTTTGCAATCTTGCTATTATTCACGTTTCTTTGTAGACATTCAAATATCTCAGCCATTCTTGCTTCCAATTGCTGATCTGTGGGTGGCTTTCCATCTATTCGCAGGTTCTTCCTCAATTCTTTCAAGTGGAATGGAACAAAGTTTGTCACAATATGAAACAGCTCAGAATAATCTTGCGGTAGTTCACTTCTCGTGGTGGGGCTTACACTCTGCGGATGTGAAGAGTGATATCGGATAAATGTAAAGATAGTAAATATTAGCACTGACAGAAGTAGTGTGCAAATGGCCAGCTTCAAACGACGTAAACTTAGCATATTGTACTCTCTACAATTAATGGTACGGGCTTATTTATTGTTCCACTTCTTCACAAGAACGTTTTAAAGCAAGCAATTTAGCTAGTTTTTCTCATCTTCCACCAAATATCTAATAAATGCGGAAAATGTCCTTTGTTTCCTTCATTGTAAAAATATGCAATCTTCAAAGGGACGATCATCAATGGCTTACGCCATGATTAAAATGACATCGGGTCACGAAAGTTCTCTTTCTGCACGTTAGTAGAAAAACACCAGAAATAATTACTGTATAGCCTTTGTCTGCAAGTGCACAGTTATGGCAAATCACAGAATCACTATCTTCCTGGTAATGCAAAAATGTAAATTGATCAAACCATTTGGGGTTGAACGGTCGCTTTTGCTTCCCTGTGTCTCTCATAGGAATCTTCATTGATCTCCGTTGGTGTGGCTTTTCCGGAAAATCGCCAGTAGATGAAGAGCTGTTCCCAGAACCTGCAGATGCCATTTTGAAAAATGACCTGCTTTCTTTCTCCGCTTATATTTTGTAGAAGGAGAAATCCGATTTGTTTTTTCTTTGTATGATGATTCAATTCGAGAATCGGATTCGAAATTGAGATTCGAAATATGTAATTTTAATAACAATTTTAATAAAAAGTTTCTTTTGTGAATTGAAATGTAAATTTTTTATAGTTTTAAAGCGTCTAAAAATACTATTATAACAATTTCTGCAATATAGAAAAAGTCTGGCCTAAGTGTGGCCAAATTAAAAAGAAAAAGCTTAGAATATGAAGTGAATATACTGTAGTGTCCCCCTAGTAATCTACCATGTGGTTATTAATGTTGATGCATTCTCTGACCTTCTAAACGCAGTATAATTTACATAAAAAATTTTGTATCATCAAAATTATTGTGGGGGCTTCAGCCTCCTAGCCCCCGGAAATTACGTCCCTGCCTCCCCATCGATAGTTCAGTCGGAAAATTCTGAGGTAGTCGTAAAGTCAAGCCTGTTTAGAAAGAGCCACATTAGATATTGCTTGTCCAAAAAGGCTTGAATTTTCCGACTACTATAGTCAAACTGTCATAGCTTTCTGTCTGTGCTGTCTGTCATTGAATTTTCCGTCTGACCTAAGATGTTCCAGCTGCTGCGCTCATTTCTAATGTTTTGGCTTATGTTTCAAGTTCATTCGTACCATAAATTCAGTTTTCGTGAACGATTCAAATTTTTCCGATTGAGCCAATCGGAAAAATGCTCGATCATTAGCAAAAACTGAAGCTATGGCTCAAAATGGGTTTGAATCATGAGTCGGAAAATACAGTTGTACTATAATCTTGAGTACTCATTTCTGTCCAAAAGCTCAAATTCAACTGAAATCGTTAAGCCTGGTTCACACGGTTTCTTTCTGTAGCTGGCTGGCACTGTCTAGACATGTGTAACTGGAAAATGACTTTGCGTTCACACAAGGATGTGCCGACTGGGGGCATCGGGGCGCCATGCCCCCCAATATCTTTATGTCTGCAAGAAACTTGGTCAAACGGCAGCCATGCTGCAAGATAGTTGGAAACAGTATTTCTGTGACCTTTTTTATAGTAAGAATAGTTGGTCCAGACGGTGTCTCGGCACATCACTGAGTTCACATGGTGTCTATCTGTTTCTATCCATGTACTTTTTCCAACAAAAGTATGTAGTCCAAAGGAATGTTAAAACTCAAAAGAATACGTTGAACGGAATGCAAGACTCAAACTTGATGGGTATCTAAGCCTTTCGTTTAATTATGCTTTTCTTAGATCTCATTTTACACTGTAGATACAGAGCCGCTGAAACGGGGGGCAGGGGGGCAAATTGCCCCAGGGCCTCAAAATCCAAGGGGCCTCATACCGCCCAATGCTTCAAGGTCTAGGGGGCCTTATAAAGTAAACCAGCAGTATTTTCCGTAGTGGATTTCTAGACCCAGAAAGTTTTCTGCTCACTTCGCTCGCAGGGAACGTCATCTTTCTCTTTTGCACCTGGGCATCCGAAGTCTCTTGGTGGTGACCCTGCTCATAAAGATTGTAGTTTCCCAAAAATATATGCGAGGTATACAGTCACTGCCTCAATCTTTTGTCCTAATCGTACAAAATAGGGGGTTCCCTCATGCATTTTGGAGATAAGTTCGTCGCTCTCTTTGAAATTGCATGTGATATGTACCAAATTTTTTCGCAAATGAAGAACTCGATGCCTAGTCTCGACTCTGCCCCAACACCTACTTCACACAGAACAATTTTTTTGATCTGTAGGCAAATATTCCGTCATCACCCTTCATTTATAAGATCAACTTTAAATGGCAGAGTGCTGTTCAGATGGTGTTAATCTAATGTTTATCAGATCAAAACCTACAAACCCCTGCTGAATGTCGATGACAGCCAAAGATAGGGCCCAAATACACTACGAGACTAAACAACCATAAGACATTCCAAGACGCTATTTACTTTCTTACTTAATCCTCTTCACTCCCAGTGGAGCATAAGACGCACACACTTCTTCTCCAACCTTCTCCGTCTTGGGCGAGCAAGTTGACTTCATTCTAAGTCTTGTCTGCCCTTTTCATCTCTTCCTCAATGGTCCTTCGCCATGTTCCAAGAGGTCTGCCTCTTTTCCTTTTTCCTGGTGTTGTCCATCGGAGAGCAACGTGTGTATATCTCAACTTGCTCATCCAAAGGATATGGCCCAACCACCTCCAATGCCTTTGCATCACTTCCTCCACAATGCAGTTGATGCCTGTGCGTCTGCTCACCTCTTTGTTGGTGATGTGCTGCTCCCATCGGAGTCTGAGGATTCTGTGGAAGCATCTTCCTTTGAAGCCTCTTAGCCGGCTCTTTATCTTCTTGTTTGTTCTCCAGGTTTCTGAGGCATACAAGAGGGCAGAACGAACATTCGATTTATAGACTTTCAGCTTCATGTTTGTCTGCAAGGTCAACGACTTCCAGATGTTCTTCAGTCTGTTGAATTCATGTGATGCGAGGCCAATTCTTGTGGAAATCTCTTTCTCAGTGTTGCTGTCAGCTGAAATATAGCTGACCAGGTACTTGAAATTCTGCACCTCTTCAAGGTCTGCACCACGAACATTCGTTTTCTTGCTGGTTCTGTTATTAGCTGTGATCACCTTCGTTTTCTCTGGATGAATCTTGAGTCCCACACTTCTTGCTGTCTGATCAACCCTGTCAGTTTTCTCTTGGATGTCTTTCTGGGTATGCAAAAGCAGGGTGATGTCATGTGCACATTCACAGTCTTCTAGTCGGTTGGTCAAGCCCCACACATGTCCTCTAGCCTTGTCTTCAGTGGCTCTCCTCACAACCCAGTTGATGACAACAAGAATGAGGGTAGGGGAAATCACACATCCTTGTCTAACTCCTGTTTTCACAAGGAACCACTCGCTCTGTTGTCCTTTATGCCATACACAACACTGGTTATCAGAATACATGTCCTTCAGGATGTTGATCACTTTTGCCAGAAAGCCATAAGCTTTCAAAACCTTCCAGAGTGAAGGATGGTGGATCCTGTCAAATGCCTTCTCAAAATCAATGTAATTGATATACAATGAGGAGTTCCATTCCAGTGGCTGTTCCACTATGGTGCAAAGAATGAAGATCTGATCTGTGCATCCTCTCCCGGCTCTGAACCCTGCTTGTTCTTCTATTAAGATTCTTTTGATGGCTTGTCTCAATCGCTGTAGCAGGACTCTACAAAAGATTTTTCCCGGTACTGATAAAAGGTTGATGCCCCTCCAGCTGCCACATATTAAGAGGTCGCCTTTCTTGCGTAGCTTCATGATGATGCCCTTCCTCCAGGTTTCTGGGACTTTTTTTTCTTCCTAAACTTGGTTAAAAACTTTCCTCAGGGTCCTGACCCTAATGATGGGGTTGGCCTTCAACATGTCTGCAGTGATTCTGTCCTCACCAGGTGCTCTATTTCCTTTCATTCGCCTGATGGCCTCCTCTATCTCCTGCTGTGTGATGCCTCTGCATTTCATCTCTATGTGAAAACCCGTGTTTTTGATGGTTGCTTCTTCCGCTGGGTCTGGTCTGTTTAGGATTTCTCTAAAGCGCTCAGCCCATCTGTTATGCTGGTCCTCCTCCGTTTCCAGCACCTGTCCATTTTTATCTCTCACTGCCATTGTCCTGTTGGTGAGTCCCCTAGTAAGAGTCCTTGTTGGGTAATATTCAGTGTTGGAAAATATTAGTTACTGTTGTGATTTTGAATTAGCTAGATTATTATTATGTTAGTTAGCCTCGA
>OLMO02000277.1:16286863-16311887 GCA_900291935.2 Cassiopea xamachana | reverse complement strand
AATAGATAATTGGGGACAAACAGGTATAAGCGTAGGAGAGAGGAGGGAGCGGCTTCAATCCCCCTAGTTGGACAGCAATCCGTGTCGCTCAAGCAACTTTTCTGAAAACACAATGGGAGTTTCGGGCAACTTCTTGACTACTTACCAGATCTCTTTTGTCTTTCGGGCAGAAAGGCTACAGCCCTCTAAATTTGATGTCCTCCTACGCCCGTGCAAGTAGGGATAAAGATAAATAACGATAGAATGGAGAGTGACTTAACATGAAGCTACCTCTTTAACAAGGCCATTTTTCAGTGCAATCAACTCTACTTTTCCAAAGTAAGTTGGGAGAGACAGTGACAAGCGACTCGTCACAGTAGTATTACTATGTCTCAACTGTTTGATTTATATTGTATTTCTAACTTTCTGATTTTGTTTAATTGAGTTGAATACGTGGTCATGTGCTTGTACAATCATTTCTGACGGATGATAGAATTTTGACATAGTCTAAGTATTCTAAAAAAGATTTTCCACGCCCACTCTCACCACCAAATGAACAATCTGTGCAGCTTTAGGGGCAAGCGAATTTTGTTTTAAAATGATAATCATATGACATTTTCTTTATTTGAATTTTCGTATGTATTCAAAATATTTTTAAGAAACTTAGGTCTGCTTTTATATTCTTTCTTGTACTGTATCTGAAGGACCCATATTCTGTGGAAACGAGCGACCCAATCTATAAATAGCTCCTTTACAATCACTTGAATAAATAGAGATATTCTATATGTTTAAGTCAATTGTTGTTGCAATTGATAAGGAAGTAGCGATTTATGAATTAGCGGCCTGGAAGTGACTTTTTGTATTTAAAGTAGATTTTCCTACAATTTGCTATAGTATTTATATAGCTCACTGTTTTAAGCATACAAAACTATGCATTTTTGCCAATTTTCATGCTTTTATCAGAAAGTACACAGTATCCTGACTTGGGCGCTACACTAGAGGCCCCTTGCGAGCGAAACGAGCAGAGAATTTCTGGGGTCTATATATTAACTCTGGAAAATTACTGCTGGATTACTTTACAAGGCCCCCAGACCTTGAATCATTGAGTGGTATGAAGCCCCTTGGACCTTGAGGCCCTGGGGCAATTTGCCCCTGCCCCCTCTCGGTGGCCCAGCTGTTGAGAGAGCCCCCTCCTATAAGAAATTCTCTACGTACAATTCACTGCTTTTATTGTGTTGTTTTTGTAGAACTGTAGTTCAAACTTATTGTCAATTTAATTAATGTATATTTTTTCAGCTTTTTTGCAAACTTGCATGCAGTTGAATTTTAAAAGTAGAAGAACTGAACTGAATATACTATAATATTATAATACCGTTTTCTTGTTAGTTTTACAATAGTGATACGACACTAATATACACTAACATTAGGCCACGTGGAGAATTGTGAATTCATTCATACTTTGTCACTTCAATTACTGCCCTCCAATCTGGTCATTTTGCAGCAACACAAGTCAAAAGAAACTCGTGAAAATCAATGAGAGGGCCCTAACACTAGCACTCTCTGATTATGCTTCATCATACAATACTCTTCTAGCAAAAGCTAAATCTACTACAATTCATATTCGTTCTATTAGGCTATTGGCATTAGAGATATTCAATACTTTCCAAAACTTGAACTTTTATGAAAGACTATTTTACCCCAAAATCCATTAGTTATAACTTTCGACCAAACGATGTTCCTTGTGTCTCAAAAGTGAAAACTACTACTTATGATACAAAATCTCTACGTTTTTTGGGTTCAAAGATATGGAACTCTCTCCTAAGTGAAACGAAGTTATCACAAAATATCAATCAGTTCAACGTTCTCATAAAAGGCTTGTATTTCAGAAATCATTGGGCCTGCAATGCTCGCAGCCAATAATCTCCATAATGAAATACTTCTCTCTCTTTGCTACCCATGAATCGAGCTAGTATCTTGATTGCATTTAGGTGCATTGCTGCTTTGTTGCAGATTTTATCAATATGTGAGTCAAACTTTAGTGGTTTGTCAACATGAATTCTATATGGGGTTACTTAATCACTTACATTAATTTTGAATTCATCATTTATTTGAAATTCCTTGATATTACTATCGTTTTTACCAACAATAAATAACTGAAATTTAGATGTGTTGGCTGTCATGTGACTTGAATTGAACCAATCGATGCATTTATTTGTATTGAGTTGAATTAATCTATGGAGTTTGTAAGCATTCTCAGCAGAAATTAAAATTGTACTATCATCTGCAAAGTTACATAAGAAGCCCTCCTTAATGATGAGAAGGATATCATTAATAATGACATTGAAGAAAAGTGGTCCAAGTATTGAGCCCTGTGGCACTCCTTGATTTAAGTGTTTTCCATGAGCTAAAGCATCCATTTACCTTCACCATTTGTGTCCCATTTGTTAGGTAACTTCTTAATAGTTTGAGTGAAGTTGTGCTTACTCAATATGCAGCTAATTTAGCAATTAGTAGATTAACGGGGAGACTGTCAAAGGCCTTTGATAAGTCCATTAGTACTACTGCAGTGGTTTTGTTAGACTCTAAATTTGTTTTCCACTCCTCTATTAGTCTTGTAAAAGCATGCTGGGATGAGAAATGTGCTGAATATTTAACAAAGTTCCTGCAATTATGTCAACAGAGAGTTTTAGGAATCGAGCGCTTATCAAATCATGGCCACAAGCTTTTTTGTGGTCCAGATTACTGATAATTTCCTTCAGTGTATCTTTGGAAAAGGCCCGGCCAAATTAGGAAACATTGTCATAAGACATTCGTGTTTTGTAACTGTTTCACGAAATGTTTCCTAATTTGGCCACCTTCTCATACGACAAAATCGATGGAAAATTTGTCGTACGAATGTATGACGACCATCAAACATGTCGTGTGACATTTCATGTTGTATGACAATGTTTCCTAGTTTGACATGACGTTGTCAGAAAATTTAATTCAATGTTGATAAATTCCATGCGCGGTCTTATGTACAGTGGTTGTTTAGGCTTGCATGATAACATAACGACGAAACAAGACAGTTAGGCAGTTCACACAGAAGCCGAGAAGCCTTAATCTTCACCTTCAACCAATTTCATGTAGAAAGCTCTTTCAAGACGTCAAACAAGCCCATTCACTCTTTTTCCATAACTATTGTCTTACTTTGCAAGACCTCTTAGTTTTCATTTCTTCATCATTCACACCTTCCAATGGCATAGCAGCAACAACAGCTTTTTGCTTTACTTCCATTTCAGTTTTGATTTTTCGCAACAATAACCAGCAGTGACAGCAACAACAAAATGTTGTCAGACTTTGTCAGAAAAGTTTAGCCACCTTCATTTCGTGTCACAGAAACATGTGAAAACATATTTTTTGTTTGTACAACAATGTCATATGACAATATTTCCTAGTTTGGCCGCGCCTTAGTAGGTTGGAATTCAAAAAACGATTGCTCTTTCAAATTATTTTTTTATACTGATAATGCTACTATGTTTTTCGTTCACATTAAACATTTGTTCCAGAGATAGACTGGAATCTTCGCTCGAGTTCATTTTAACTGTTGTTTTGCCAACACTGATAAAATTTCTGTTCATGATATCTGCTGCAGATTTTGGATCTGTTATTAGTGTATCATTGTCTGCGAGGAAGATGTCTGAATCATCATGAATTTTTCCAAATAGATATGGCTTCAGCCGTTTCCAAAATGATTTTGAATCTAAGACACCATTTTGATAGATTTTTGGAAGCAAACTGATTTAAATCTTTGTTTTACATTAGCACAGTGATTTCTTTGTTTTTGCAGTTTTCAAAATTGCTTCGTGTTCTATTTCTGTTGTATGTGTTCTACTAGCAATTCTCTTGCAAATTTTTAATATCAGGGTTCCCAGATGGTCGGAAAAGGCAATTTTGGGAGTATTTGTTGTAACTAGAGTACAGAAAGAATATCTAAACATCGCATCTCAAAAAGGCAAATGTTGCCCCCTCGTCCCCGTTGGTGGAGGGCAGGGGAAGATCACCCTTGCTGCCCTCGTCCTGCAGGCATCCTTGTTTTCAAATGCTGTCCCCCTTGTACGCATGGCGTACGCTATTGCATGACCCCCCTACCCTCTTCGTGCGTACGTACCAAATTTCATTTCACTTTTAATTCTTTGAACATCGTGGCCCCTCAGATACAAAGATCTGTTTTGCAGGGGACTGCACACTGTTACTAAGCGCCGAAGGGTAAATGACCACCAATATACTTGGAATGCAAGGCCCGCCCTCTTATGCCGCCATCATACATTGTCGTAACGACCAGCCGCAAATTTTGTAAGATCAATAACAATGAGGTTAATGTAGATGCATCATGATAAAGGGATCGGATAAGTGAATAAAGGGTGGACGAAAAGTGATATGAACACAGAATGTTTGGGTTTGACTTTTTATTATTTATGAATCCTTATCAATTACTTATGTTTTTGTTGACGCACGCTAGGTGTCAATATTTCACTTTTGTGTCAGTTACATCGTTAGTTGCACTTCGAAGCTGCTTATTATGGTAATTTATTTCACACGAGCTTCAAACACCTTGGATCCTTGTGTAGTATTTATTTTACAAACGACGTATTTCCACCGCTTCTTTTCTGCAAGCGCAATGGTATTGCGGCGAATGTGAAGTTGAGTCATAAATGATCTACAGTATAAGGACATAGTCCTGTTTTTCTTGAGTAGAAACCATAGCTGAAAGGTGGCATCCAAACTAATTTTCACAGTGAAAGGTTGAAGAGATGTGCTTCTGATATTTTATCGTACAGCGGTTTATGGTGGCATTTACCTATTGCAAACATGACAAGAAAATGGTGCCCGAGAATGTCACATTTTGCAAAGAAAAAGAGATAGCTGATACTATCAACGTAGTGGCATTGTTATTCACTCTATTGTCGCATGAACTATAGATCAAAAAACAGTGCACGATCGCCACTTTATTATCGCACTTGCTGTTTTATTTATAAAAACAGTTAGTACTCCAAAGCATAGTGAAGCTGTCATAATACTCAGCCTGCATATATAAATAAGCAAAAAGCAAAAAAGCTATTGCCTTGATAACTAAATTCACATAAATCATCAATAAGGAGTAGAAATAATATCTTCATAGCTTTGCTAAACATTCTAACTTCAATGATAGCCCATCTGGTATGTATGTAAAAGACACCTTTTGAAACAGCACTGTGTTTGTTGCCTTCAGAAAATTTCCTCAAGGTGTCACTTCCAGAAGTAGGTTGATGAATTAACAAGCAGGTAATATCATTTTTAGAAATGGATATGAATGTGATTACAAAAAAGAAAAGAAAGATTTTAATTCTGAGACAAGAAATGATGCAAAGCAAGCAAGAACAAGACCACAAATATTTACAGCATCTTCAGCTGTTCCTACACCATTAGTAGGATATAAGCCATTCAGACAACAAGTTGGGGGTCATTTGATGGTTCAAGACGATCCATGTAATTTATTCACTCTACCTTTGGCTTTTTATTAAGAACAACATCATCTATTAAAATGATAAAGAAATATCTCAATTCAGAACATTTAGTTTGTATGGCTATTGAATGTTTTACATTTTCCATTTTATTTTGCAAGCCCAGTTTTTAGCAAATTTAAATTCTTAAATTGATGTTCCTATTTTGTTGAGGTGCTAATGGAGTTTGATTGTTGTCTGAAATGCCCACAATTTTGTAACAACTCTGAAAGACTTTGGCGCATGTATGATGCATCTTAAGTCAGGAGTTAATTTTATGGCATTACTCATGTAGTCAGATTGAGAGCTACAGTTTGAGTCATTCTTGTTCATTATTCATTAAAGATATTTTGATATAATTAAAGTCATGTACTGGTTTGGGAAAATTTGTCATTGGCTAGATTAATTTTCTCTTTATTGTATACCAGGGAACCATACAGAGGTTTCAATGGAAGGCAGCTACTGGCAATTTTTTGCCAGCTACTTCTGCCTAAACTGCATCTACTTTAACTTAAAAAATGATGCAAAAAAGTGCACATAATGGATAGCACTCCGTGGGACACAGCTGCTTACTATTCATGATCAGCTACTTACTTTGAATATTATTGAAAGCTCTGGAACCCTTGCATCAGAAGCATACCAAACTAGGGATGTGCTGGGGTCCTGCAAGCCCCCCTCCCCCAATTTTTGCAGAAGCAGTCAGTAGCTCTTGGGCATTGTGGTAAAACCTGGTGCACTGATAGTTGTTTGTCAATAATTCTGGAAAATTTTGTTGTTAGTAAGTGTCTTATCCTCTACCCCTACTTTTAAAATGTGCAATTGTCAGCACTATATGGCTTTTAATTAGTACTGAGAGTAAAGCAACATTCTGGTGTTTCCAAGCCATCTTCATATCTTGCATTGTAGGTTTCATGTTGGATGATCATGATCACCTTCTAAAGCTCCTGGAGGAGAAGTCTCTTGGTGAAAAGACATTTTATGAAGCAGTCTTCATGGAAGAGCCAGAAAATGAAGAATGGTTTGAGTTAAGAAGATTTCTTCCAAGATATTATGGGACAGTTGCTATTTTCAATGGCAAAGTAGACTGTATCCCTTTCAATACAGTGAATTTGGTTATCTTAACTACTATTATAATTTTTATAACAGTACCTCACGGACACTGCACTTGAGTGAGTAGAATTTAAACTATTCTGTATTGCACATAGATATATTTGTAGCTTGTCATTTTGAGTGATAGTAGCAAGCCACTCTTTGAAGTTAAGGTTTTTTGTGTTTGTAAAGTTATAGTCAGTTTGTTATAAAAATGAGTAGAAAGTTATTTCCTTGATAAAGCCTAAGTGAACTATTTAAAAATAGATAATGTGGTTAGCCATTTGAAGCAGCCATGCATTATGGATTTGAAAGTTGGAAGAAAAACATTTGATCCATTTGCACCCCCAGATAAAGTTCAAAGAGAGCTGATTCGTTACAAGTATCAAGCACAACTTGGATTTAGAATTACAGGATTTAAGTTAAGTTTTATCTTTGTAATATTCTATGGATGTGATTACAACGGCTTAATGGGGTGCTTATTTGAAAGGGGCGCTAATTGCTAGATCTTGCTCTTTTCCTGGGGCACTTATTCGGGTAGGGGCAGTTATCATGATCCCATACCTTGTGAATTAAAGTAGATGGCAGAAACTAATTTCTCTGATAATTTCCCACCTACCTATCTTCCTTGATCACTATAAAAGCTTGCCCCATTTGATTTGATGTGATTTGTTGTTTGTAAAAGCCAATGCAAAGTAAATGATTAGCATGGGGTATTCCCTGGTGCTGTATATAGATTGTTCTTAATTTTTTTCTGGGGGCAAGCCACAGGCTGCCATTTTACTCCACTGCCCTTGCTTATCCCCCAGCTACTTGGCAGCTAGGCAGCTTCAACTACTGCTGTACTTTGTTAATTCTGCAGTCAATAGAAATTTGTCATGTTTGTAAAAATTAATCATGAGACACATGGTAGACATGGAAAAGTGGTGAATTCCACCAAAAAACTCCTTGAAAATGCCTTGGAATGTCCTGGAAATCTTCTGGAAATCTTCTGGAAATTCATTGCAAAATATGAGTGACCACCATTACCATGTCCCATAACACATAGTGTTAATGGACAGTGTAATATACCAAAGAAAATGATAATTTCTGCTACTACTAGTTTCATGCTTACACATGTTTTAGTAGAAATGGTGCTCAATGATTAATTAAATATATTTGTATACATACTGAGTATTATACACAATTAACTTTCCAAACTTACTCAACAGGTCTACAAAGCAAAAATTGGTAGAACAGAATTGTTTGACAGATTTCACTGCAAGTGCATCAAACCTGATAATGTAGTGGAAAGTAGGTATAACTTGCTGCATTGCTTTTGCTATTGATATTGTCTGCCTGATGTAGCAAGTTAAGGAGTTAGCTCCTCTGAGAATTTCAAACTAAATGCTTATCTTTGCAAGAAGGTAAACATTTTTGGCCTCTTACTGTAACAAGTCAATCCATCAGAATGTGAAATGCCTCTTACATCATCTCATTTCAACTAAAGTCACTTCACTTAGGATGGTTATGCCATTGTAATGGACAATCATGAGCATGTTTGTTTTTTGCCAATAAATAACTGGTTAGATTTTTTGTTTGAATATCACTAATCTATCTTTTGCTTTGGTTAGGTTTGCCTATCTCAGAGGTGGGTCACTCTTGCAATAGTGTCATTTGACACACCTGTTCCTATAGCAAAAGGAGATTTTTATAGCTTCATTTTTCTATAGCATCTTGATTACTGCCGCACTGATAAGGTGTTTTCAATCACTAAGTCTCCAGCTTTTTGAAAGTAAATTCCTATGTGGATATATTTGAAAGAGGGCCTAAAATATGTGTGGATTTGTCAAACTTTGTGCATTTCTAAATCGAAGTTGTGTATCTGAAATCAAGGAAAGTGTGTATTTGCAAGCAGGGCATGTCTAAAGAAAGGCCTTAATACTACCACTAACAGAATTTTCAACAAAGCATGAAACCCGCAATGGAATCAGCATTTTGAAGCTAAGTATAAAATTAGACTTAACTGCAAAATGCTGATTCCATTGCTGGCATTTCATGAGATCAGAGTTTGTAGAGAGATTGGTCAATTTGTGATATGAAATGCTAGATCAGGTTTTCCTACAGTTCCAATGCTTCCAGAAAGGAGAGAGGAAGATGAATCTGAAGAGAAGCAGCAGGAGCTAGTGAGTTTACTTTATGAGGCATCAGCTCTGGCAAGCAAACAAGTTTTTTTTGAAAGCTGCAAGTAGTCAAAGCCACAAATAGGAGGATGGTGTGATGCAACATTTGTTTTCAAAACAGCAAAGCAGCTGAGATTTATTCAGATAATGGGAGATTGCCTAATGTATTTCAGGAGTTAAAAGTACCCAGCTTTACAGCTTTGAAAAGCCATTTGAAAATTAAAGTACATGTCATGTTCCTAGAAGCTGACAACCTTAATATATTTTCACTGCCAGAGTTAATTTCACAGCCCTTTTGGATGTTGTATTGACCAATGTGAGCAAAAATAAGTTTATTTGGTCTGAAATGTGATTATACATTTATAGCAGTCTGGACACAGTATGACAATGAAAATAATGTAGTAAAAATGTTCCTTCTTGAAGGGAATTTGAAAAGCGAAGTCTACACGTGATGAGGCACACATGTAGGTAGATATATCTTCTGTGGAAGCCCTGCCCACTTGCCCTGGGTATGTGCAGGCACCCCTGGTTGAAACCTACTCCAACTGACTTCAGGGGTGGCGCCAGGACTTTTCCGATGGGGGACAGACTCTTACGACGAGGGGGCTAAAATACGGTTAACTGGGTGCTAGTAATGGAAAAAATCTCCGAAAAATTCGTTTTTCACCTTCCCACGGGGGTGAATCTTCTAAGCTAGCATCTTCTGACAGGGAGATATAGCCCTCTATCCCTCCCCTGGCGCCATCACTGACTGATTTGGTATTTTTTTTTTATTTTTCAGCATTCATCCAGTTTTTCGATCTTGAAGACTACCCAGAGAGAAAAGGACTGGTCGATATTTTGATTCAGAAGCTGCAGCTACTTTTGAAATGGTTTGAAAAGCAAACAAGATTTAAATTCTTTCGTACCTCTTTACTGATTTCCTATGATGGGAACATGCAACTACATCCAGATCGCTCACAATCATCAAAGATCACAGGGAACAAAGGCATAGAAGACTTTACAAACGTTTCAAGGAAAAATATTTATAAACTTGAGGGTTCGGAGTATCTAAATGGAAAATTTAACATAACGGGAATAACTGATGTTATTGGTAGGGAATTGCTGAAGGAGCATGATGCCATGAATAATGACGTCAATCCAACTGATGTTAGTGTTAATATGATTGATTTTGCACATACGTTCCTGGACTTAGACTCTCCTTCTCTTGATGAGAACTATTTATTTGGATTGAGGTCCTTGATTTATAATTTGGAGCAGTGTAGAAATTCATACTTAAATATGTAAATACTCCGAAATTCCTTAAAAGCTTTGAAGCGTACTACAATTACATTCATATTTAGTCCTCTATACTATTTAGTCCTCTATACTTTTTCTTTGAGCCTCAGAAGCACACATTGACAATGTATTTTGCACTTGTCTATTTTTGTAGAACACTGACTAGCATGGGCTTATGCATTGGGGTAAAAGGGAATGCGTATCCCACTTCACAAGTTTCTATGTAATGTGCCCCATTGCAGCTTACGAGTTTCAATTCCTGCTTGTGAGGTTGCCCCTTTAAGATGTGTACCCCACCCCCACTTTTTGAATGCTTCTTCTGTTCCTGCTGACTAAATGTGACGAATTTCAAAGCCCCATTCAATCTCAGAAGGCCTCTTGTCAAGAAAAAAGACGAGGTTTAGGAAATCTAAAGACTTTTTTAGCAATCTAAGGAAGTTTCGCACAAATCTGAGGAATTTTACGTGGAGGAAAGTGAGAACACTGATGCTGAACATCCACTCTTTGCATTTCTAATTTCCATATCATTTCAAGAACGAAAAATTTCTGCAAAAATTCGCCTATTTTGCTCCAAAAGATGCACCAACAGCTTACTGTCTAACGTCCGTCATTTTCTTTTCGTTTTAAAACTCAAGAGGGCAGATGAGGTGCAGAATAATCTTTATTGACCATACGGATTAGGAGACGAATTGACTTAAGCAAAACGTACCAGCTTAGAGTAGGAATTCGGCCCAGATCAAGAGCCCAAAAATGACCATATACACGACGCTTCTGACCTTTGACCCATTTCAACATCGCATTTGCTTTAAAATGGCTTAACTCAGTTCCCTTGTATATAGGGCCTAACTTTTCAAATAATCTTGAGACACCTGAAAGGACAGAGATTGGTCTGTAATTATTTCAGACTGTTGTCCTGATGTAAATATTGGTGCTACTCTTGCTAAGTTTCGTTTTTCAGGAAACACCCCCATCCAAAACGACTCATTGAATATTAAGGCACGAGGTGCACAAATCAGTTCTGCTGCGTCTTTAGGTATTTATCTGGGGTTATGTCCGGTCCTTGTGGCTTTTGATTCTTTTAGCACCCAATGTTTTGTAACTAATTTAAACATAAATCTGGCAGATTTATATGACATACAAAAATTGGGTTGGGTCTCTGTTGATTTAACTTTAATTTTATCCGCTAAGGAGTGGCCCACATTAACAAACTGCTCATTGAAAGCAGAAACTATTTCTTGTCTGTTATTTCCTTTTCTTCATGCTCAATCAGTGGCAATGATTTACTCTTAGTTGTTTTTCCTAATATCTGGGCCACTGAGAGGATTCTGAGGCCCCAGGGCAAGAGACAGATAAGCCCTGGTGAGCAGAAAACTTTCAGGGTCTAGAAATTAACTTTGAAAAAGTACTACTGGCTTACTTTATGAGGCTTGGACAATATAGCACTTTGCAGATAAACATGATGACCTCACAAAAAGGTTATCACACCTTTTGTTCCTCCATAGTAGCTTCCAATCAGTTTTTGAGTATCTTTACAATGCTGTGCAATTTCAGTGTTATTTACTCAAAACTAATGACCATTTTACAAATTGGAGGGTACATTAAATTATTCAAAGTATTCAATGTTCATAGTCTATAGACTCTATAGCAATTCAAGCAAATAAAGGACAACAAATATTTTTCAATTGAGCGTTCTTTCCACAATAATCAAGTATTCAAGAAGTTTCTAGTGCTACTTGTACATAGAGAGTCAAACAAAGATGGTAACCTGACTGAAAATTATTTTTCATTGGGGCTACAAATCAATAGACTTTACTGACATTCTCTGAAACTGACAACTAATGCATACTGTCTACAGTTTCAAAGTCCTTCCACCATGCAGTCACATAGGCAGTGGATCCAGTCCAACCATGAAGAAGTAGAAAAGAGTTCAGAGTTGACCACAGTTTTCAATGGTTATTTCTGCTGTTGGCTTTCCACTACCAGTTCCATAACCTTCAATTTTCTTTACCACATCCTCACCTGATACAACTTTACCAAACACTACATGCTTACCATCAAGCCTACAACAAACACAATCCATTAAAGCTACTTAACACTGCATTTGATAAATTCCCACCTGTATTGAATGTGTACTGCATCACCACATGACAAAAACTGCAATCATGTATCAATTCAATATGTCATACATAAAAACAAACATCCAGACAAGCATGTTGTGGAAGGGGGGTGCAGCCCCCTTGTTAAAAGTATTAGAACTTTTAGGGGCTCAGCCCCCTTACCAAATAATTGTTAGGCTGGTAAAGTACTTGAAGTACTGAACTATACAGTTGCAAAAGGAAGTGAGAGTAAAGGTAGGCTCCTATTAATAAAGGAAGAATGCTTCAACCCTATGCTGGTTTCTCATTTGTTTTAATACTTCAACATGTACACCACATGTAAAACAAATTATTGACAGAATTTTTAAAATTGATGTAGCCAAGGGCGTGATCAATGTGTTTCCTACAACACAGCCCCCACATACAAAGTTTTAGAATGGCACCACTGCATCCAGATCATAAATCGCGAAGGGCATGTCAATCAACTCAGGAAATACTGCATACAATGAGAGATCATTACAACAGTATGAAGATTTAAATAAGAAAGCTACAACATGAAAACTGAAACAGTAATATTGAACTTAATATACCATGTTGTCTTTTCAGTGCAGATGAAGAATTGGGAACCATTGGTATTTGGACCAGCATTTGCCATTGATAAGACAAAGGGACCTGTGTGCTTCAGCTGAAAGTTCTCATCAGGAAATTTGTTTCCATATATTGACTTGCCACCAGTTCCATCACCCCTGGTAAAGTCTCCACCCTTAAAAAATCAGTGATCATCAACAATTTTATACTAGAGGGTGATGTTAGCAAAATTTAATAAATCTTCCATTAAGGTCACTAAAACAATCCCTGTAAAGTGCAAAAAACAATACACATGAATAAGTGTACCCTCATTGAAAGCAACTACTACTGAAATAAAAAATAGCAAAAAATACTGGCAAAAACTTCATATGAGCAACAAAGTCAATTACCTGACACATAAACTTTGGAATGACACGGTGAAACTTGGAGCCTTTGTAGCCAAATCCTTTCTCACCAGTACAAAGTGCCCTAAAGTTCTCTGGAAAAAAACAATGATATCATCAACCAGTATTTCCAACAATGACATATCTCAACCAAACATCTCATGAGCACTTTTCATTTCAATCAAGTGAGAAAAATGGCAAAAGAAAATTGCGAGAGAGAAATGTGAGGAGTTCAATAATATCTGTATGTCATTTTCTGTCTTAGAGGAGAGTCTTGTATACTGAGGAACATTATTTCATAGCACAAATCAATATGCAGTTATAACTACATATTGCTTTCTAGTATAAATACAAATGCTCTACACAACTAATGGGAAAAATTATTACCCTAATGATTCCTAATTTTGGCCTACAGGTTAATTATTGCTTTGACTGTGCAATTGCAATCCCAATCAGCTTACAAATTACCACTTTTCTGATTTCACACTTAGAAGTTTTGGTAGCAAGTACCTTCAGACCATTTTGTGGGTACGAGCACAAATAAAGTTTGAATAACTTAATACTGCATTGATAAGTGAAATTTTACAGAATGGAAAGTTAGATATTTGTGAAAGCTTGTACCTACTACAAGACGTATAATACTATGAAATCAAGAATTTTTCAGGTTAGTATAACTTGGTACTCACCAGCAGTTTTGGGTACTACATCAGTTCTTAACTGAAAAAAATAAAAAAATTGTAGGAGGGTGTGATCACAGAAGTATTTTCTGCATCGGCCAACTAACGGTAACCCCAACCCTACCAAAAACATAAACCCTACAAAAACTTAACCCAATCCCTTTCACAACCCCTAACCCTCCCAAAAACCCTAACCCTTTTGCGTATTTTGGTGAAATACTGTGATGACTAATCTTTGCATTGGCCCAGAAATCATAGCTATTGTTAGATAGTCACGCTTGGTCATGTAAGAACTGAAGAACAATTCTGCTCAATTTTTCCCCCATCCCACCCAATAGCACCTGCATGCGTTTGATAACCTAGCCTAAGTAATCTGCAATCATGTAAGGTGTCGATTAACAAGGGCAGAAATTACTGCCAGCATCAGATCTGCCCTTTGCACTTCAAAATGGAAAAGAGGGGATTACCCCCTTAACTCGTACACTATTCGGGTGGACATCGGCCCATTATTCCATAGTTCTTATGATGCTACCTATTTTCACATGCTACCTTCATTCACTCCAGCATCGTTCGGTTTAGGAAATAACGGTGCTCTGCATGCTGGTCTTCAGCAGAAAGTAAGGATCTATATAACTTAAGCAGCGACCCCAAACTACTATACATAGTGTATTAAAAGTATTCAAATTACACACCAAAAACATGTGTAGGCCATGCCCATTCAGGTTGCAAGAAGTTCGAAAGAAACTCACCTCCATTACGATTCTTCCTAGTGGCTGCTTCGAAGCACTAACATCAAAGAAAACTTCTGGGTTTCCCATGGTTGAGCAAAGTCGTCGAAGAACTATAAATCGAAATAGTGCCAGCTTTTTCTTGCTTGGGCTAAGACTCTTGAAGGAGAAGGAAGTTCTAAGCACTCTAAGCGACTTCATGCACGTGCTCTTTCCATATTAGGCGCTCATGCTTCCTTATTTGACTCAATTACAGTAGTTTTACTAGTAAAGAAATATAGACGAGGCCCGCCGTCGCTTGCGCTAGGAAAGCACACCTTTGCGTCAAGGGGTGCCTAGAGTGACAGGAGTAGGGATGGCGCCAAAATTTTCAGACAGGAGGCTTGCTCTTCGGACTCATGGCCGCTTAGGGGATACATACGATGGTGATTCCTGTTGGGCTTAGGAGGCGAGATCCCCTTAACAAAATCGCAGTTTGTTTGGGGCGTACTTCCCAAAGAGTTCGCGTTGACCTTCGCTGTAAAAGTGCATGGAGGGCCTCCCAGGTTTTATGGGGCATAAGTATGGACGTAGCAAAAAGTGGGAGGCACATGAGGTCAGGGGCACCATCACGTGCAAGAAAGGGCACTGTAAGCTGAAAAGGGGCACTTCACATACAACTATATATGTGAACAAATGGGGGTACGTGCCTCCCCGATTCCTACGTTCATAGGAACAAACATTTTGTGCTTACATTTGAATATTCCCACAATTTTTTTTCATGCAAATAGAAAATGATGATTGTTTAAGGTGGATATGTATCAATAATTTTCATGAAAAAGTTTTTCGTCATTTTCGAGGTTATTGCATATTCTACTAGAGTAAGGCTTAGAGATTCTGCTGGAAGTTAGAATTTTCTGAAACAGTGATTAGAAACAAGTGAAATTATCACTTATTTACCATCACCTTCCTTAGCAACCATTTTTGTTGCTAAGGAGAATTTCCTCTCTCTTTCTACGCTTTTTTGCCCAGAACATTTTTCAGATTGAATTCACCTGGAGCCATGACATAAGTGGAGATGAGCCCATCGAAACAACAAATTTTTTGCTTTTACTGGTAAAGGGAAGCAAGAAATTTTGCGAAGAAGAAAGTTATACATTGAATCATAGTTAATGATTGAATTAGGCCCTTTAAGTACGTGACTGTCGAAGTTAGCTGAAACTCATTCGACAGCAATGAAAAACAGATCTGAAGAAAAGACCAACGATAACTGCTCCTGTAATTCGCCCTAAGATTGGAAGGTAGCTTTGAACTAGCAAGTGCAATTGCTCTTTTCCATCAGAAGGAGTTCGTATCTTTGTAGCCAAAAGGCTAATTTCCTGATTTTTAAATGTTGTGGTCCAAAACATTTTGCAGGGGGCTTGGCCCGGTAATCCCCATTCCTCTTTCTTTCTTGCTATCGTAGGGTACTTCAACGCCATCTATGGCAGAGTGCTATCCCCTCTACCCTTACATAACTCCCTAGTTGCTCTCCCAAAGTACTCGCTCTAGTTATCCTCCTTCTCCTCTGGCTACACCCTGCTTTGCCCCCCCCCCCAAAGATACGACCCTGTCTACGCAACTGCTTACACTTTCTTTCTTCTAAAGCCAAAGAAACTTATGAAACAAAAGAAAGACAATAGTGCATATTTTTTAATAAGTCTACATTTATAAGAGTATAAAATTAGATTTTTTAAAAAATATTTACAAATATGACTTAAAAAATACCAGAAATGGTGCTCGTTTAGCACCAGCTAAGAGACTATTCCACGATTTTTCTCCTCTGAAAGTGTATGCTTTTGCCATTACAAGTTTTTTCAGTGGCAATGTCAAATCCCTATCAGTGTTACTTAGGGCTCTACAAGATTGTTGAGAATTTCGAAATAGAAGTTGTCTAAGGTACTTTGGGGCGAGGTCAGTGAAGAGCTTATAAGTTTGAAGTTTTAACTCATTTTTGTTAAGTTCGCTAATTGATCTTACACTAATAGTGGTTGACATGGGTGTCAAATGCACCGTTAGCTATTACTCTAACTGCTCTATTCTGTAGCTCTTAGAGTCTGTTTATGTAAGTTGTGCTATAACACCCCTAGATAGCATGGACGTAGTTTCCGGGGGGCTAGGGGGGCTGAAGCCCCCCAATAATTTTTATGATACAAATTTTTTTATGTAAATTATACTGCGTTTAGAAGGTCAGAGAATGCATCAACATCAATAATGACATTGTAGATTACAAGGGGGGGGCACTACAGTATATTCACTTCATATCCTAAACTTTTTCTTTTTAATTTGGTCACACTTAGGCCAGACTTTTTCTGTATTGCAGAAATTGTTTTATAACGGCATTGTATCTTTAGACGCTTTAAAGCTATAAAGAATGTACATTTCAATTCACAACAGAAACTTTTTATTAAAATTTTTATTAAAATTACTCATTTCCAATCTCAATTTCGAATCCGAGTCTCGAATTAAATCATCATACAGAGAAAAATCAAGTTGGAATTCTCCGTCTACAAAATATAAGCGGAGAAAGAAAGCAGATCATTTTTCAAAAAGGCATCTGCAGATTCTGGAAAGAGCTCTTCATCTAATTGACATTTTTGCATTACCGGGAAGATAGTGCTTCTGTGATTTGCCATACATCTGCACTTGCAGTAAAAGGCTATACAGTAATTATTTCTGGTTTTTTTCTATTACCGTGCAGAAAGAGAACTTTCGTGATCCTAAGTCATTTTAAGGCCTCAGAGATGGCAAAATCCCTGGAGCTTCCGGGGGCTTCGCCCCCTGGACCCCTGCCAGAGCTCTGCCCTGGAACCGCTGGGTGGCTTTCAGCACCCCCAGACCCCCAGCTGTTTTAGGCGATAGCCAAGGCCCACTAAATTACGCTAGAAATTAGCCCCCTCAAAGTTTTTGTGGAAATTACGGCCTTGGATAGAGGAGCAATAACTAAGATGTGGCTCTATTATGCTTATATACAAGTTCTTCAAGATTTTCTTTGATAGAAATTGTTTTGCATGCTTCAATACTCCCAAGGCATAGGAGACCTTCCTCGAGATTGTATCCACGTGCTTTTTCCAAGTTAGATGCCTATCAATCTGAAGACCAAGATATTTTGTTTCTTTTACATTTTGAATATTTGTGACACGTAATTTAAAGTCTAATTCGCCTAATACTTTCCTTTTGACAAGATACGATATTCATGGACACAGTTTTAACTACATTTAACGATAGCATGTTCCCTTTAAGCCAATGATCAAAGATCTCAAGATCCTTCTTAATGGTCTCTTTCAGCTGAGCTAAACTAGCACCACGAAAGTAAAAATCAGTATCGTCGGCATACATGGCAACTGTACAGTGTTCTATGACTTTAGGAAAGGCCATTGATATAGACAAGCAATAAGAGAGGACCAAGACACGAGCCTTGAGGTACCCCAATGCTAACTCCATTAACCTGGGAGTCTGTCCCGCTAACTCTACAAAAGTGCTTTCTCCCTGCAAGATAAGACACAAACATAAGTTCATGNGATTTCGGGCCCCATACCTCTAAAGCTTTCCACAAAGAAGCAAATGATCTACAGTATCAAATGCCTTTCTAAGATCGATAAACGTGGCACCAAAAATCTTCATTCACAAATCAGGTAGGAACTTTTAGAGCTAGGCCCTGAGCTAGGTTCCTTATAAAATCAAATGTGTGTACGAAAATTTGATTTGTTCATTTTCGAGATTAATTACTAAACCTGGCAAAATATGCCCCACATCAGTATTTCAATATGAATATAATGCCGGAATAGGCCTTGTCACAAGATTGGAGAGATGGCAAGAATTAAGTATGAAGGGCAATTCTTGCCACTCCTCCCTCCCATGGAAGAGGGCAGAGGGTAGCTGCCACTCCTGCTCCCCCAGTGTAGGCAACCCTGCTCCTGTACTCTATTTACATTGTCTTCGTGTCACAGATGTGGAGTGCTTGGCAGAAGATGCATGAATTTCATCATCCCTTACCTCAGCTTCTGCATCAACTTCGTTTCCTTGCACTTGTGAGAAATCTTTCTCTTTGCGCTCGACAGGTAATTGAGAATTGTGGAATTGTGCCTGAATCTTCTTCGTGTGCTGAGTTTCATCTTTTGGATGCTTACAGTAGCAAATTACGCCTCCTAGCACATTAATTCTTAAAATGTTAACTTTCGAAGAGAAATTATGCACAAGAAATGATACAGGAAGGCTCTTGCGACAGAAAAAATACCATTTGTTCTATGACGTCACGATAGTAATGCAATTGTAATCAATGCCATTGGTTATCAACTGAAGAATTAACGAAAGTCTTTAAAGTTCCTTCATGAACAGTTCAGAATCTCTTCCCCTTCTCCACCATATCCTTATCACTAGCATACATTAATACTTGATAGACAATTTCTAATCGTATACAAATAGGATGAATTATTTAACGATACATACATGCAAACACAAGGACACTCACAGATAGGGACGTAACTTCAGTGTACTTTGGGGGTGTCACAAGTTTCGCCCTGCAAAAATTTCTGTGACTGTTTTTTTTAGTAACACTAGTTGACCAAAAACACAATGTAATGCCACTCTTCCCCAGCGAAATGGCAAATCTTCAATGTTGGGGTGCCCAAAGAATACAACACAACGCACATTTTACCAGGGGTGATTTCTAGGAGGATTCAGGGGGCAGTACCCCCTTTGTTAAAATTACTGTTCAATTTGGGGTGACTCAGGCCCCTAAAAATTCTTGCATTGGCTTTGCTATTCAAAGTGTATTGACTTTGCTTCTAAAGCGTTTTGCATTGCAATAATTATTCACTCCAGAAGCTCTACCTATTCATACCCTTTCCAAGTTACACTACCTAATCCACGAACTCCAGCTCACAAATCATCTTTCATTCCTAGAGTTTCTTAACTGTGGAACTCATTGCCACCCACTACTTTCCCTGAATCCTACAATTTGCCATCTTTAAAATCTAACATCAACAAACTTGATCTTATCTCCCTCTCTACTTAAACTTCCCCATTCTCTCAGTTTTTCTTTTGTCGGGGCTTTGTTATAGGCCCTACGGCCTTTCCCCGATATTACTTACTAAAAAATAAAAAAAAATATGATGATTGAGGCATTTATACTTGTCTATTATGCTTTATAAAGCCTGGTTTCCATGTAACGTTCTAGTGCTGGCGGCCCACCGGCGACTCACCGGCAACATTGAACTCTGTAATGGAAACACCTCATTTCAACTGCCGGCGACCCACGGCAGACATCGAAGAAAAGTTGAAACCTGTTCAACTTGTTTTCTATTGCGGTGACGGCGACCTCGAGAAATTTATATGGAAACATGACTGCAATAGGTCGCAGGTGCGTGTGGATAATTTGTAAGCGGCACCAAGGACCGTCGCGGGTGGGTTGCCGGTGGGTCGCCGACATTGGTAAGTTATATGGAAACCAGGTTTTATTACTAAACTAAAATATCATATCTGCGTCTTTGAAAATATGGGCGTGGTTGCAGCCAGGTCACACACAGAATATGGGCGTGGCTGCATCTAGAGCCCCCTTTGTTACAATATTTAGAAATCACCGCTGCATATGACAAAAAGCACATTTTTGCCATTCAAGCATAGGCACTATATTGAGTATCCTTGCATGCTCTATCCAGAGAGGGACACCACAGATGGAGCAGAGGGAGTCAAGAACCCTTCAAAACTGTCATTTTGGGAGCAGGGGCTCGAAAGCTCCGATGTTGATATGCAATTGCTTGCTTTCCAAAAGTTGTAATGTTACAGCAGAAATCAAACAGACTATCAAAAAGTGAATTTGAAAAATGCCCCAAAGAGGTGCCGCGAGAGTTCCATTTCTGCGTTCGCTTTGGTCGCTTATGATGATTGGTGTTCTTTTGCTCCAGTCAACCACCCTCGCCCACATATTGTTTCAGCACCCCTGACTCTATAACAACTAAAGACCACCAAACGACTATTAGACATAAATAAAGTGTTCTTAGATTAACAGTTGTAGGTACAGAAATGGCTATTTAGAGTGTAATATACTGCTTCAGTGTTAAACAGCACTCATGGCATGGCGCTCCCGACTTCCAGATTTATTGGCACTTGTTGAAGAGGTTGAGGAGGAGGTTCTTTTACTTGATCCAGCTTTTTTATTGCAGCAACAACACAATTCCTTTGCGTCAGTCCGAAACTGGTTGTCCATGATGCTGTAAACAGCGGCATTAAATGACGTATGCAGAAGAAGAAGAATGCCTAGCATCTGAAGAACGTCCCATGTTTCTGAATATTTTCCTCTCTTGTCAGCAATATCAAGGTACGCAAAAAATATCTGATTTGGCAACGCCAAAATTGCAAATCCAATGACAATGGCGATGAGTATTCTGAAAGAAAACCACGTTAGTTCAGTTCAGTTAGAAATCTCAATGTAATGCTCATCATGATATATGCAAATTTGCATTTAATGCAGTATGAAAACAAGGTTGAAATGTAGGGTAGTCATATCGTATTCTGTTGTTATCATCATGGTAATATTGTCAAAATTTTATGATGAAGCAGTACTGGATAACAAATTGTCACTACGTAATACTTGTAACTACATAATGGTAATAGCCATTTGCACATCTGGAAGATAGTTTCATATATGAACCAGCTAATAGGCTCAGGATGATCAAGATGCAGAATTACAGAGATATAGGCTGCTTCAGGTGCAAGATGATCAAGACGCAGTATGATCCAGATGGTCCAGATTATTCCCATGCAAGATGATCAAGACTCGGTATGATCTAGCTGAAAGATTATTCAGATGGAGGATAATCAAGGTCCAGAATGTTAAGGTACAGGATGGTCAAGGTGCAGAGTGCTACACAAATTTCCTTACAGTTATCCATTTGTAAAAGACTAACAGAAATGATTGCTATTGGGAGCACTACTCTGATCCATTTCCAGCATTCACTTGCATTTATCTGTCCGTTTATAGACATTAAAGATATACAAGATCGGAGATATGTAATGAACTTTCTCGTTCTAAGCTACACATTGAATTGCAATTGATCGAAAGTACCTGGTTGTCTTTCTCTGCTCCAGATCACGCTGTTTGTTTTCATCAGATAGTACCTCTGTCATCGCACGTGACCGTCGCCTGATTACTGTGATTATTTTGTAGTTGCAAAATGCAATTATAGCAAGTGGCACAACATACTCAAACGTGATGAGAAAAACAGCGTAAATCCTCTTGTTTTGTAAACTTGTAACTTCTTTGCAATCCACTGTACCTCTCGTCGTTTTGAGCCATACCATACTTGGAATGTAGATGCCTATTGATATTATCCAAACAATGACAAGACTCACACATACTCTCCTTACAGTNTCCATTTTCTGTAGCGGAAATCTTTAGCTATCCCACGATATCTTCAAATGAAACATATGTAATTGTTTTTATTACTCTGATAATAGATTGTACTAACCTCCATCGAAAATACAACATTAACGGTAATGCAACAAAAGCTAGATATCCAAATACAAATATTAACTTAAACAAAATTACAATCTTTGGACTGATTGCTTATGTTCTCATGCATGTACACAACTAGCATTTATACCCTAACCCTAACCCTAACCAGACTTTTCGCGCCAGATCTATGGCGAGCACGAGCTGTGGTAGACTAGGTGAGCTTGAGATAAGAAACGACTTATGTAATTGTTACTCTATTTTCATTAAATCAACTAGAAGCTATTGCAGCGGAAACAACGCGACTCTATCCATTTTCTTTGGTCAGGTCAAGTTTTTGAGATATGTTTAATATACGTTTTGACCCTTGGATAGTACTCAGTTCATGAAAAAGAGAAATGTAGCTAGCCCAATCTCTGTTTTTTATATAGAAAACGAAATTGGAGCAGCCTCAAACTGAAGCTGAATCTGCATCTTTCTTTAATTTTAGGAAATTGAAAATTGTTTTGTTTACACCTAAGTTGTCATTTATTGTTTAGCAGAGCTTGTAGGGAATTGCAAGATGCACATGCGTTGATTTTCTATGTTTTCAGAAGGTCATTCATTCAGATATTTGGCCTTTTCAGTACGCTATTTTGACTAAAATGATTCAATATATATATTGCTTTGGTATTCGACCTAAACAAGTACACCGTACATATTTATGATTCAAAGGAACTGATGAAGTGGCAGTACTTGAGCGTAGTAGAACCGCAGTGGGTCAGAATTATCGCAAGGCAACTCAACTTCCTGTTATTCGCATTTACTTGCTATTCTTAGATTTTGCTTGCCAAAAGGTGAGAATTAAATGGTCACAGGCTTGTATTCAAATCAGTTGGTTTGAAGTTGAGATAGAGAAAGGACATAAGACGAATTCTGACTTCCCAAGTATATTTTAGAATTAGAACAAATTGAGTCTGATTGCGATCGATAACAGAGCTGAACTCCAGTCCGAGTGACTTGAATCTCAAGGTACACATTTAGTCCTTTTATTTAGGATTTTTTTATCGAGAGAGAATGGATCGGAAATGTAAGAATCACCCTGACAGGTTCTGCTATATATGTGGTAATGTGATTCTTCCTGGTCGTGTTGCTAAGATAACTGCTTTTATGAAGAAGGCATATCATTGTTACTTTGGAGTTAACCTTGGAGACCAGGACAAGGCATTTGCACCCCATATTAGCTGCAAAACATGTGTTGAGAACTAGCGTGATTAGGAGAATGAAAAAAGGAAAAGCATGCCATTCGCAGTTCCTATAGTGTGGAGAGAGGGCAAAGATCATGTGACAGACTGCTTTTTTTGCATGACCAATCTTCAAGGAATTAATCGCAAGAACAAGCATTGTGTTCAGTATCCTGATATTCCGTCTGCTATAAGACCAGTCCCTCATGGTCCTAGCCTACCTGTTCCTAAGCCAGATGTTGCAATCAAATCTAGCTCTGGATCAGAATCTGATAACACATATGACAGAACAGAGGGTGTAGAATACTGGCCAGAAGAGAATGACCGGCCAGTACCTCTAACACAAACAGATCTCAATGACTTGACAAGAGACCTAAACCTCTCCAAGGAATCGTCGCAGCTTCTCGGTTCCCGTCTTCGTGAGAAAAATTTGCTGGCACCTGAAACAACATGTTACTGGTATCGAGAGCGTGAACGAGAATTCAGACAGTTCTTCACAACCCAGGGAGACTTATCGTTGGTTTACTGCAACAACATTGCTGATTTGATGAAATCAATGGGCCATGACTATATTAATACGGAATGGAGGCTTTTCATTGATTCGTCCAGCAGAAGTCTCAAAGCTGTTCTCCTTCATAATGGAAATAAATACTCTTCTATTCCTATTGGTCATTCTTTGCAAATGAAAGAGACTCATGACAGCATGGATCAGTTACTTTCTGCCCTGAATTACCATGACCATGGTTGGTTGATCTGTGGAGACCTAAAGGTTGTTGGATTAGCTTTAGGACTACAGGGTAGTTATACAAAGTATCCATGCTTTCTGTGTTTGTGGGATGGTCGGGCTGATGACCAACATTATATCAGACAAGAATGGCCGCTAAAAAAAGGATTGGAACCTGGTTTGCACAATATAAAATCTCCCTCTCTTGTTGAACCAAACAAGATATTACTTCCACCCTTGCATTTAAAACTGGGACTTATGAAGAACGTAAAGGCAATGGACAGAAAAGGCAAAGGCTTTACTTTCCTTCAGCAGAAGTTTCCTCGGGTAAGCTTGGAAAAGCTTAAGGCTGGCATTTTTGATGGGTCTCAAATACGGGAACTCATGAAGGACTCAACTTTGGATGACGCATTTAGTGCAACTGAGCTGTCTGCTTGGGGTTCTCTCAAATCAGTTATCACAAACTTTCTTGGGAAGAACCGGTGTGCAGAATACGAAAAGGAAGTTAATGAGCTCCTGAAAAACTTTCAAAAATTAGGGGCTCGCATGTCAGTCAAAATGCAAATTTTACGCTCACACTTAGACTGTTTCCCTTAAAACTGCGGAGACTTAAGTGAGGAACAGGGAGAGCGTTTCCACCAAGATATTCGTGTCATGGAAGAACGCTACCAAGGCCGGTGGGACGTAAACTTTTTTGCAGACTACTGTTGGTGTTTGAAACGAGACGTAGTGGCTACTCAGCACAGGAGAAAGTCACTAAAAAGGCCCTTCATCCATGATTAGCTATCGTGTAATGTGTAATCTTTATTTTCTAAGCTTTGTTAGATAAAATTTTTACTTTTTGCGAAGCATTTTATGAAGAATTAAGCACAGTAGATAGCACTAAAGGGTGCTGCAAACAATTCCATTACAACCCTGTATCTCAAAAACTTGACCTGATTGGAGAAAATGAGTACAATTCTTGGATTTTGCGAAGTAAACTACCATAGAATCAGCTATCGCATTCTTGATCTTTAAAACTTCGCAGACCAGTGTAATTATCATAACTCTATCAGTAATACAAATGTCTCTGCTCAACTTACTCACACACGCACACACACACAC
>OLMO02000277.1:16265203-16276183 GCA_900291935.2 Cassiopea xamachana | reverse complement strand
TAAAAAACGGACGGCTGATTGAAATATGCCTATGGCTTTGTGCTCAAAAATGAAAATCTTAATATTAGATTCCTTTTCATTACATTATCATTTGCAATACACGGACCAGCAACAATTTGCATGAGGGCGCCTGCTGCCTCAGCTCAAGGTTCATCAAGGCAAAATAATTTTTTGAATCCTAGTTATAATACTGCTTTCAGATGTACTTTTGCATTATCGATACAAAATATATAGTCTTGATTAGTTTTATGATGTAGTAAAACATCAACAAAGATTGGAATATGTTCCTTAAATATTTAGGAGAAGTTACAACAATGGCGCCAACTGGTGGTTTTATTTTATACCATATGAAGTTTGCAATTTGCACGCATTTAATGGAAAATTTACTTGTCTCCGCAGTTAAAAAGCTTCCATGCGTTGTACCGCTACATGCCATGCTGTTGGCCGGTCCTAATTACCATTCGGTGCACTTCAAGATGTGACACCCCTCCCCACCAAATAGTCATATCTTAAGTCCGTCACTGCTTCTGTCATACATCTATATATTTGTCTGCTAGTTGGGAAAGCCTTTTCTTTTACTATTTGCAGTAAACTATGTTATATAACATATCTTTACAAAGTGTATTCATGGTAGGCAATTTTCAAAATTTTTTCTAATCTGACCCCCCCTGAGAAAATCAAAAGTCGGTGCCCATGAGTTACACACTGTATTAATAATTCTAGGCACAAAATCAGAAAAAACTAAGAATATTAAAGAAAGTCAGGTTCGGTATAAAGTTAAGTAGTCTTGTAAAAAAAAGAGAGTAAAATACTTTTATAACAACAATGTAGTCAAAATTAAGAATTTTTACTACTAGGCCTTGAGGCAGGTTTGTTTTAAAAAAGTCATGAATTAGCAAACATGGAAGCGCAAAGTTGTTCCGGCTTCATTCACGGTAGTAAATGGAACAGTTACATTAAAAATGAAAGTTATTTCGAATAGAAGACTAAGAATCTTGAACAACACCATCCGCCTACTCACGGAGGAATGCCACAAAACTTTATATTGCTTTTAACAACAGCCTTGTTTTTAATTGCTAAACATTAAATTTTTATGAGAATCAACAACGCCATCTTTTCACACTTTTAGTTTGTCGTTGCAACCCACCCCCTAAATGATTGAAAATTTATTCCCTTTTTAGTTCTGGAAGCTTTTGGTGGTACCATAGCATGTAGTATCGGAACAGCGAGGTTGCTATGCTGAAAAAACGCAAAATTGTATGAGAATAGCCTAAAATGCCAATTAAAAAATTAATGAGTACCTATCCTATAGCGTAGAAACCCCGCCATACCGATAGCCTTTTACGTAATACAGTGCACTTACCTTAAATTGTACTATGAACGCCTTAGTACTGTAGCTGTTGATTGTTTATGTCGCTCCACCAACTATTGGCTTTTCATGCTTTGCCCATCTCTAGCGGAAATGATCAATTACGTCATCAGTCAAAACCATTATCTTCCGCAAATTGGCCACGCACTTTTTTTTCAGACGACAAACATCGGTAAACAAAGACCTACTTTGAAAAACTACAATAAAGTAGCCTTTCAAGCATGGATAAGCAGATATATCTGGGAGCGACCGGAAATGCGCTATGTCATGCATGATTCTTTGACAAGCCAACTTTTCCCTTAATTTATAACTTTTTAAATCATGCTGATCAAGATGGAGAGGTGCATGAACAAGCACTTCCAAATATACTTCTATCCCTCCCCCTGAAATAAGACGTGCATGCATGGGGTAGGGTGCAAGGGGGCGTTTTTGTCATTTATTGCACTTCTCACTCAACCTTCAACAGCCAAAGCTTAGCAACTTTCTTGGTTGGCAATGTTATTCAATTATGTTTGGGAAATACAGCCACCTGCATTTTCGTTATACCACTTTAAAGGGGATATCACAGATGTGAGATCTGCCACGGACCCGAGCGTTTGGCAGAAATAGACAGAACAGACATACGTAAACAACTCGCTAAATGTCATATCTCTCTACAAAACCCTTCAGTTTTCCTAAACTAACAACTGAAGTCTAACTAGAAAGCAATAAGTAAACCACTTACTCTTCTGAAACCTAGGCCCTGTCTCAGATATGCCAACTCTCCCGGTTTTATTGGGAGACTCCCGCTTTCGTCTGCCTTCTCTCGCTCTCCCGGCATCTTATCTATTTCTCCCGATTTCAAAACTGTTCCCGAACTTCTCTTGTTTCCTCTAGGTTTCTTAGAAATTATTAAAGTAATAATATGAACTATCTGGGAGCCAGAATGCATTCTGGGGTGTTTGCGTGTCACAGATTTTACCCAGTTTTTTTCTAGCACATTTGGCTCGCCACTTGAGCTGGCAAAAACTTAGGCCCAAACTTGGCGTAAATGCTGATAATATTCGCCAATACTCACAAAGTTATAATTGGCGAGTGTCCATAATGGTTCTTGCTCGCCATAGATGTGACGCATTTGGGTCTAGAATCGGGATGTACAAATCCGATCGGATTCGTTCGAATTTCGGTACCAAAATTTCTTTCGGATCGAATCGGATTGGAAGAGGTATTCGAAGTCGGATCGGATGTTGAGTATCAAATTCAAAACAAAGCAAATTAGTTATTCTTGATGTAACGTTTTCTTAGGTAGAGTCGACACAGAACGGATACACGTCTGAATTCTGATACTTATTTTCAAGACTGACTTCAATTCAAGTTACCTGTTAAGCATGTAAGATACGTAATGGTGTTAATTACTGTACATACTGAGAACCAACATAGGGTGCAACTAATCCCTTTGACCTAGGACCTTATTAACGTTACAATGACAAAAAGAAACATCATTACAAGGCAGATATATTCCAGTGGCTCGAGGAACCACTGCTCACAGATCTGATCATAAGAGTCAAAATATGCTGTCGATCGTAGCATTATTACAACTTCTGGCGGAACCCTTGGACTGTACTGGCGGAACCCTTGGACTGTACTGGCGGAATCCTAGTGTGGAATGTACAGGAGATAAAGCAGAGAGATGAGAGAGATGGCTCTTTGAACATCATCATCATTATCGTCGTAGAATTCTTAGATGCACTCTGTCGGTGGGCAACTTTATACTCGGTCAGGATTCCTTGATGCACGAGTGGTCTTTAGAATCGTAGTGGAGAGAGTAGACATTTTAATAGCTATTGCCTTTTATCTTCATTCCAACTTCACTGTACATATGGCTCGGCTAGGTGACTCACGTCCCTGCCATTGAACCAACGAACTCTAACTCATGTTTCACATAGTTCTAGCTCTAATGCTCCCAAAATCGTCCAGTGGCATTCCCAGGGCACGTTTATGGAGTCTATCAATTTCGTTGCTTGATGATTTCCCATTAAACATTCAGATCAGAGGACAATAATAGAAATTGGATAGTACAAAAGAATTATATAGCATAGCATATTTTTCTTATGCAAGATTTGGAGCCATTCCAGAAATAGATCTGATTTAATTTGAAGTTCTTTTGCAGATTGATTGTACAAGCTAGCTGAAGCTTAACGTAGAGTCAGTTGTCACACTCAATAACTTTACACTATCAGTCATCTGGATCATAATGCCATATATATCAATACATAATTTTATGTAATCATTAGTTGAAATTTTTATGGGTTTGCAGCCATTTCATTGTTTTTATACCAGGTAATTGCAGCTTCCATATGTGGGCAATACCTAGATTCTGTCACTTTAGCAAAATTGTATACGTGATAGTGCTGTATCTCATAGAAGAGGTTATTAATGAATTGGCTAAATAGGAAAGGTTCTAGAACAGACCCTTGTAGAATACCTGATTTAATTTCCTGCCATGCACTAAAGGAAGTGCCTATTTTCACTCTTTGCCTTCTTCCAACAAGGTAACTATGCATAAGTATTAGACTGTCTGTGCTGAATCCACAAGCCTCCTTCATAGCGAAAAGCAGGTCATGGGGTAGACAGTCATACGCTGTTGATCAATCCATTAATACCATGCCACACACCCCAGATTGGTCAATATGCATGCGGATTGTTTCAATGACTATTAGTAGAGCATGTTGGGTAAAATGCCTCTCTCTAAATCCACTTATAGTGTTTGCTAGCTTAGGTTCCATAAACTGTACCATCTACCTTTTCAGGAGGCGCTCAAAAACTTTAGAGAAGGCAGATAGTATACTGATAGGTTGACAGTTATTTTTCAAGGTACTGGTACCATCTTTATTTACTGATGATACATCAACTAGTTTGAATGGATCAGGAAAAATGCAGGATTGGACCATTGAGTTTGCAGTGTTTATTACTTTGTTGAAAGGAAGATCTGATATCATTTCTAATATGTGGGCAGGAACATCGTCACTATTTTTTCCCCTTATATTTAGATGGTTGATCTCATCGCATACCTGAGAATATTCAAATGCCTGAAAAGCAAATTTATTTGTACTGTTTCCCCTCTCCTTAATTGGAATAATGCTCGGGTGCTGTACTAAATCATACTATAGTAGCATGAACTGGATGCTCTAGTCGGCCATCAATTGCCACACAGGCCACGTTGGAAAAAATGTATGTTTCCCAACGCGTTGGTGCGAGTTGCTTGATTTGGAAAGGTGCGAGCTGTGAGCAGATCTAAATTCAGATGCGAGCTGCGAGCTTAAATTAAAATCAAAATAACGATCACTTGAGAGTTAAGCCCAGGGCGATATCGAAGGGGGGCGTTGGGGTGTCATACCTCCCATGGAAGAGGTTTTGTTGGCAATCTTACCTTCTATCTGCATGCCGTACTATCTATTGGGAGCTTCTGCAACTTGTAAACACAAAGTGTAGCCCAATTTAGTCTGCAGTGGATCATTTGAAATGTCCAGAGTGGTATCTAGCATGCTTCAGCATTATCAGTAGTAGCTTTGGAAAGTTTCATCAGCACATTTCACTAAATTTCGCAACTCGTCATCTGAGGTGCAGTGATAGAATGTGTCTGTGTAGTGGAAAAAGTTTAAATATGCAGTGATTAACTTTTGTAAGGAAGAGGAATTCATTGTTTGAAAACAAGAATTTTCAATTGTAATACATTTCTTCCTGTTGAAACATGACTGAAGAAGAAGTGAATTTATAAAACCTTTTGCCACCACTGCCTTGGATTAAGATATGGATCACTATATTTTCTGATACAACTAAAATGGGCGTTTTCACATTTGTTGCCAAAGTAAAGGGCGTTGTCGTAAAGAATTTTTTGGGGTGCTCTGCCCCCAAATCCCTTCCTACTGTCTAGTTTTACCAAAGGGTACCAATTCTTAAAAGCCCCTGTTTGAATCACATGAAATCGAATGGTGAGACTGTAATATAGATCAAAGAGCGTATCATTCTCTTTGAAAAGTGTACGAGAGAAAATGTGCATCATAGGGATATTTACTTACGCACAAGGAATAAATTACCACCGCAGAGAAACGGAATGAACTGCGAAGAAAATTTTCTGAGGTGCAAGTTGGGGAACTCATATATCTGTGTAGCAGAGAGTGAGTGCAAGTTTTCCAACCTGGCACACAGGGAACCCTCTCAATTTTAAGTGTATCTGTCATATTTACAAAATAAGTGCTGAAGCAATCACTAACTTCTTCCTCATACTTAGAAAGCAAAACATCTATATCAATGAGGGTAATTTTTCTTGTCGAATTTGAGCATTCATTTTATAATATGCTTTTATTTGATAATATGCTTGAATGTTTGCCAGAAAACTTTCTCACTATTCAGTTTCTTCGGATCAAGTTTCTTGTCAAATTCAATATACCCTTGCTTGTCCATTTTCACCACCAAGTGTCTTTCTTTCTTGCATTTCCTAATATTTTCATCGGATTGAGTTCTATTGGCAATCCGCTTAAGCCTAGATCAATTCATTATGGCTTTCCGTAAGTCCTTAGACATATGGGGCTTATTATTTCCACAAATGGAGATTTTTTCAGTGGTGCAAGCTTGTTTAAAGCATCTAGCTATTTTTGCTGTATGTCCTAAAATATATTAGTTTGACATTCAGAAAGCTTCTGAGCTACTCCCGTTCCAAAATATGATGTTACTGTGATGAGACTACATCCCTGCTTCCATACTCCTACACGTGGTTTCAGCTATTATCTGCTTTCTGAAACTTAAAAGTGTTTTTCTGAAATTGAAATGTGCTTCGTGATATGTTAATGTGTTTTCTTAAACTTTAATCTGTTTTGTGGCTTGCTAATTTGTTTCGTGACATGTTGATTTGTTTGACCGGTTTGAGCCACCATACTCTTTGCCACTCAATGATTTTGAGAAGACAAATGTTATATAGGTAAAAATTGAATTGAATTTTCAGCCCGCCAAATTTCATCCAGTCTCCACGTTATATGCGGCGCTGCGTCTGCTTTGTTGCCGTAATGACCACCACATATGGCGCATTTTGAAGAGTCACATGTTCCTTGAGTAATTTGCAAATCAATAGATCGTCTGCCTTCCTGTAATACTGGTAAGCTGATATGGTAAACAGACTGAACAAGTCGCACCCAAAATCTGCTTTTTGCATTTCACCTTGCTGCATGTTGGTGTAGTTAGTGGCGTAGCCAAAGTTGCATCTTTTTGGGGAGAACAGGGTGGGGCCAGGGGGAAGAGTAAGCGGATGTGGACCTTGGGGTAACTAGGGGGGACAAAGCCTCCTGTCACAGTCGACGTTGAAGTACCTCCTGCTGTAAGGAAAAAAGGTGACAGGCGTTAGGGCGTGGAAAATGTTTTTGACCACACCCTTTAAATAAAAAATAAACGTTAAATTAATACCTTGCACAATATCATGAAGGTCTGCGATTTTGGCAATTTGAGCCTCATTTTCTCTTTACTTCGCAAACAGGTAGAATAATATTCGAACAGCTAGGATAACAGTCAAGTTTGCAAAGGATGACACCTATTTTTGACAAAAGCAACAGAAAGGTTTCAGTTACTCTTCGGCACACCTGACATCGTCTCGCCGCACACTGGTGTGTCACGGCACCACATAATTTCGGAGCACTGGCGTAGTACTTATCCAGATCGGAACCGAGGTTATTAAGAATCCGCTGACATTTAGTGTGTGGGCTCTTATGCCACATTGATGATTTTGACACTAAAGAAAGATGGCATTTACAAAAAAATGGTGTTAGAGTCAAATATTTCCCCCAAATGACGAAGTTCGCTATGTATCAGCAATATAAAATGAATTCAAAGAGCTATTGAGTAACCTTGCTTTGAGGGCTAGTATTGCAACTCAAGTGATTTCGATGAAAGCTATATGACAAGAGTTGATGGAGTTGAGAGAAAAACAATTGAGATGTTGGTAAAAAATGGAGTGTACATAGTTCAAGGGGAACTGAATCATGTCGTTGCTGCCTTGCGAAGAAGCAGTAGGTGGTCTGGTGGCCATTATCATCAGGTAAACTTCTTTCTTTTTGACATTCCACTTGCTTGGAATTTATGAAGTAAATGCTGTTTGATGTTTTAGTGAATGAAGTTTCATTTTCTTTTTGACATTCCACTTGCTTGGAATTTTTATGGTAAATGCTTTTTGATGTTTTCTTTTTCTTGAAGGATGAGCAACATGATCCATTACTCAATAGCTTTGCTCATTTGAAAGAAGCATTACAAAATGTTGCAGGTATATATAATATGTTTGGAAATTATTCTTGAGTTATTTGGCAGGATAGTAATTCACCAACACCACAACTCTGCAGAAGTTTTGTCTATTCTTGATTAGAGCTAGATTATTTGTGTCAAAGAAAATGTTTATACATACAGAAAAAAAATATATTATTAGCCATAGATAAGTTGTTAAGAAGGTTGTCATTATTATTTTTGATATTTGCTATATCCTTATTAGCATATCAAGTAGTTTCATTAGTATATCAAGTAGTTTTGTTACTTTCATATAATCTTATTCTTTAGGTGTCATATATCATCATGTGATAGGTAGAATAAGAAAGCATGTGAGGAGAGTTTTAGGAGGTTGTTGTTGATAGAGAGTGAACAAAGCAGCCACTTGCATTGTGAGCGTGAGAGAGACAAAGTAACGGCTTGTACAGTGAGCGCATTAATACAGTAGCCACTTGGATAGTGATTGTGGTATAAAGGAACTGTTTATGAAAGTTACCATTATGTACTATCATGTTGCTACTCATTTTCACATTATGATCATTATTGCCATTTATATATAAATATTTAGCCAATATAAAAAAAATATATATATATATATATATATATATATATATATATATATATATATATATATATATATATATATATATATATATATATATATATATATATATATATATATATATATATATATATATATATATATATATATATATATATATATATATAATCACATTACTGTTCAGTTGAAATAAGTATTGAAACTATGTTATTTGGTAGTTGTATCTTGATGTGCCAAGTATAGTCCTAAAATTTCATCAGGTCATAAGTATATAAACATGAAATGGTACTTACGATTTTGCAAATTGAAATGATTTAATGCCATTAACTTTCTGGAACCTTACCTTTTGCAATTGTGACATGAGTCATTAGAAAGATACAGAGCATTTAGAAATCTGTAATTACATTTATGATTTAAGCTCTGTATTATAAGAACATTAGGAAAGTCTTTTGAAGCATTTTGGTTGAAATGTGCTCCTTCCTTATGGAATCTGTACCCTTATTTTCTTCAAACTGTGATGACTGTCAATACAATAATACATTGTTTTCTGGCTTGAAGTTGAAGAAGATGCATACCTTACCACATAAAGATTTCAGTTCCATGTTTAATTAGTTCTGCTGTTTAGCTTTTCAAGCAAGATTCTTTGGCATGTATTAAAAGAATGCATTGCCCATTGCAAGTCAAAGTCCTTTCCCGCGCCCAGTGGCGCATAGGGCAGCACCTATCTCCATTTCTATAGCCCTCGGCCACGTATCTGCAAATGCAGTGAAAGCTACAGCGGAGGTCTGGTTCACTGGTAGCTCCATGAGTTTAACTCTCCCATTCCATTCTCATACAGACAAGAAGGCAGTGATTACCATTTTTAAAGTCTTTGGTATGACTCAGCCTGGGCTCAAACCCACAACCTACCGGTTGTAAGGCAGATGCTCTACCACTGGGCCTGCCCATTGCACATGGATGTAAATTGTTGGGATCATTATGAGACTTTGATGAATATTCTGTTGTACTTTTGCCACCATTAGTATGATCTGCCTTCTTCACTGGTTGTTCAGAATGTTTTCTTTGCTTTTAGATTTAGCAGAAATTGATGCAAATGTGTACCTTGGACCTTTCTTGGAAGTAATAAGGTCTGAAGATACAGCAGGCCCTATCACAGGGGTGGCACTGTCTTCAATCAACAAGTTTCTTTGTTATGGATTAATAGGTATGGGCTTAAAAGAGCCATTTCTTTCCAGTTTGTTTTGTTAGGCATTGTTTTGTTGTAGGGCCAATCTCTGAAATGAGGAGGAGTATACCTAAAGTTTTCTATTATCATTTCAATGCCACCATGCAGATAGAAAATTTTTAATCATTTCAAATTGTACTTACATGATTTGTTGAGTTGCTTGTTTATTTTGCCCGTAGATCCAACAGCTGACAATTCAAGTTCAGGGGTAGAAAATCTAGCTGATGCAGTGACTCATGCCAGATTTGTAGGGACAGATCCAAGCAGTGATGAAGTTGTTCTTATGAAGATCCTGCAGGTCTCACATTCTACCTTGTATAATAACTGTTGGTATAGCTTAGTATGCTCCTCGTGGTATAACCACAAACTGCTTCATGCAGTAGTCTGAAGATGTTTTGCTAGTTTAAGTATGTAGAGTTAACTGTGGTTTGTGAATAGCTTTCATACTTTTTACTAAGTTTTTTCATGCAGATGCACAAAGAGACAATTTTTTTTATATATAAACATGTTTTCTGAACACAATTTTTAATTTAGCATGAATATATGTATATATATATATATATATATATATATATATATATATATATATATATATATATATATATATATATATATATATATATATATATATATATATATATATATATATATATATATATATATATATATATATATACACATATTCATGCTAAATTAAAAATTGATGTTGGTCATTGCATATACAGTGTTTGATGAAAGCAAAGCTTCATTAAATGTTTAGCATGGTTTATGTAGCAGTGGTAATCCTAAATGCAGTCAAGATCAATTAAATGCAGCTCATATGTGGTTGCTGCCAGTTGTTTTGTTGCAGGTCCTTATACTTTTGTGTCATTTACTTCCAGGTTCTCAGAACTTTGCTGCTTAGCTCAGTTGGCATTCACATGACAAATGAATCTGTTTGTGAAATAATGCAGTCATGTTTCAGGATTTGTTTTGAGATGAGACTTAGTGGTATGTATAGATTATTTTTCACATTTGGAGTTTTTAATTTGAGTAAGAAATCATTTATATCCTGCTTCAAATCACAACTGAATGCTCTGCATTGTCATTTGCTGTTGTTCTAATTCCACCTTTTTGTAGAGCTACTACGTAGAAGTGCTGAACAAACACTGATTGATATGGTCCAACTGCTTTTTACTAGGTATGTTTTGTATGATTTTAAGAGAAAATAGCACCTACAAGAAAATTTGTTTGTATTGTTTTATGATAATAGTTTATTGACTGGCAAATTTATTTAGTAAGACTCATGTGCTTTAGTTTTTGTATAGTTATTTTTGTTTTTATATTGTTATGTGTTTTGCTATGTGAAATCAAATTTCTTTAGAGTATGGAAAATGCTGATTTTTCTTTATTAGATAATGAGATTTAGAGCTTAAAATCATTGCTGCTAATAGACTGACATAAAAATATTTGTAGATTTTGATGATGTTTTAGATCTGAGATAGATGGTTCAGCATCTAAAATATTCATATATTAGGATATTTTATAATCTTTGTTGTCCTT
>OLMO02000277.1:16244798-16255141 GCA_900291935.2 Cassiopea xamachana | reverse complement strand
ATTTTATGATGAGGAAATGAGAAGTCTGGACCTTTCTTATATTTCTTTGAAAAGAGCACAATTTGTATAAAAAAATCTGAATTAAGTAGGTTGATATTTGAACGACATTTCAGAAACTTTCAGAGATTCTCGAGGCCATTACAAGATGAGTTATTTTGAAGCTTTTTTGCTCTGTATTTTTCTAATACTGAGTTAAATTTGTTTTTATAGCCAAGTGATAATCTGCCTGTCACTTTTGGTTCCAATATAAAAGCCCAGCTGAGTGCTAGGACCGCATTTTCATTGGCACATAAGCATGGTGACATTCTCAGAGAAGGATGGCAGAATTTGTTGGTCTGTATAATGCAGCTTTTCAAGACCAAATTGCTTCCAAAGCTTTTAACAGAGGTTTGTAGCCTTTCTTACCGTTCACAGGTTTTAGTATATTATATCAGTTTCTATATTAAAAAGCAAAGTATTTATTCTTAAACAGGGTAGTTCATTGTGCTAAAATAGAGCTGCTATCAACAGGAGCCCTGTAGAAAATAAGTAAGATTGCAGCAATTCAACTTAAAATCTGATGTTTATTTTATGCAGCAGTTTCATTTCCAGGTTAGGCGACTATCAATATGCATGACATGTGACAGCCATAATCAGGATTTTCATTATTATCTAGTATTGAAACTGTGTGAGAGAGCTAGTTACGAAATCTTAGGCTGCTNTGAATGTGCTATTCAAAGCTATAATCTATTGCATATTATAGCGTTCTAAATCTTTTTTGAATTTTTCTAAATCTTCTTTTCCAACTATTTTTCATATTGCTGCAACTAAATTTTGTTTTACAATTTATGTCCTCGTCATTATTTCTTTTCAATATACTTTATATATGTCATTATAGGTTGAAGATTTCATTGATGCTAGTGGAAAGATCAGCTTAATAAAAGAAGAACCACAGCCAATATCCAGGTAACTTACTAATGTTGTAATGCAAAATAATTAGCCGAAATTGACACTGAGATTTTTGAAGACTCATTACATTTAAAAGAGACGAATTACAGTTTCAATGCTATTCCCATAGAATCAACAAAAATATGGAGGCTTAATTCATTGCATTCCATAAACAGCTTTTGTTTTCATAGCGATTTGGATTATTCTTTAATTTTATCATGTCGGGTTAGAACAATTTGTAATTTTTATTATAATATTTCATTTACCAGACCAGACACCACAGGAATATTGTCATCTTTTTATAATTACATCTTGGCAAATCCTGACACTTCTGCGCAAAAATCTCAGTCTGCGGAGGACAGAGAGGCTCATGATCAAGCCGTCAATTGCATCAAGGTATGTGACTGGTTGAGGTAACATTGTTTATTAGAAGACAGAATGCTTCAAATTTTCCACGTTCATGCAATTACTCAGTTGCTGCCTGAAAATTTAAGCCATTGAAAATCAACCTTGAATTTTATGCTGTTGTAGCTGAGTATAAATGATACTTCTTCATGGTCTTTTGCTTATGAAATTCCATGCCATGCATGCACTATTGTGCGCCTCATTCGTTATATTTTACTTTAGTGTGAAGTCCAGGATATCGATGGTGATTTTCTTATATAATATATTCAGACATGTAGATCTTAGTGACAGTAAATTTAATGTTATTATATGAGCGGAGGCAGTAGATTTGAATTCAGAATATCACACCAAAGCATATGTTTTTACATGTAGTTTTTGCACGGTGTATTAAACTATCTTACCTGATTTTAAATCCATTAAAGTATGTCAGCATTCAATGTTCAGTAATTCTTTGAATTTTTATATTTTCTAGGATTGTCATCCGGAGGTTCTCATAACAGAAAGCAAATTCTTAAGAAGTGAATCTCTTCAGGAGCTTGTTAAGGTTGTTATTTTTAAGTCTTTTATTTTCTTGTAATTTTTTTGATATTTTATTTATTGGTACTTTTCAGTTGCTGCGCACAATGCTGTTTTTGAGCAGAAACTGAAATGAAGACTTTTTGCTTATTGCTTCATTAGAACTCAAAACTTGTATGTAAATTTATTTACTACGTTTTGCTAGGCTTTGGTTTTCTCGTCGAAGCCGGAAGGAAGCATTGATTCAACGGATTTTCTTTTTGATGAAGATGCCTCAGCATTTTTCTTGGAGTTTCTTATAAGAGTAGCATTGCAAAACAAGTATGTATACGTCACAGATTACGTCACAGTTCACCCTGAGTACTTTGCACAAGCCCCGGATGCCGCATGTCTTTGAATACTTTTTATGACGTTAATTGATGCGTAGTTTGGGGTTGTGTAATCTCAGGTGCCAAATAAACGTCCCCCCGGCTTATCAATTTTTCGATTTCTTTCCAACCCCCGGACCTTAATAGGACCCCCGTTTATTAATTTAAGGACACCGACTTTTTTTACAAACCCCTCATTTCATTTCCTCTCTTTGTTAGTACTATTTACGCCCAATTTTCATTGCAAAATAGCGTACTGCTGTATATATTTTAGTTTTATGCTTTATGACAACGTGTTTTTGATCTTTCTGTCCTTGTATAATCATTCAAAGCCTTTTCTAAAATTCCGACTACCCGTTTATTTTGACCTCCCCCCGTGTATCTTAGGACCCCCCGTATATTTGGCACTTGAGAGTGTGTACCTTTTGTATTTTGATATACGTTTTCGCGATGTTGCTTCAATGTTTTTGCAATAGGTATTGTAATGTTATTTTTAGTATCATTTTATTATTGTTGTAGAATTGATAGGATATTACAGTAAAGTGTATTAGTAGAAAAGATATTGTTAGTATACGCATAATATTGATTCGTCAGCTGGTTTTAGATTATCATGATGCATTACCTTGCCATTGTCTTACAGGGATAGAATTTCAATTTTGTGGCAAACTGTTCGTGACCATTTGACCAGCATTATCATATCTGCCCAGAAGTACAGGTAGGAAACTTTTCATTCAGTTGTTGTCACTGGGCTTTGAAATCGAGCATAAACTATGTTAAAGAAGTAATAACTTTATTTGAATTGCAAGGCCTTTCTGATGCAAAGGTTGTGGTTGTGGTTCATTTGCAGTATTTTTTCTACTTCCAATAGCACACCATTTCTATAAATTCCACATTATCACCTGAATTAGACTATTCTCAACAGAATGGCCTCAAGTATTATCATATGCATTGTGTTTGGATGAATATCAGTAGTTAGGCCTAAATTATATGAACTATTACAATCAACACACACATTGCCGTTGCTTATTTTAATGATAAACATAACATAATTTTTACTGATGAATAATTTTTTTTTAGTTTTTTGGTTGAAAGATCTGTTGTTGGATTGCTCCGCCTTGCAATTAGACTAATTCGTCGTGAAGATATATCTAGTCACGTGTTGGTGACATTACGAGTGCTTTTGATGATGAAACCAAATGTCCTACAATCGTGCTGCCGACAAATTGCATACGGTGTTCACGAACTTATTCGAACAAATGCAGGCAATATCAACCTATCTCGAGACTGGATCACAATTCTTACACTACTGGAAGTTGCAGGTGCTGGAGCCCAGGCACCTATAGTAAAACCAGGCCCATCTTTGACAATGGTGCATGGGGAGACACAGATGGTGGAACAAGAGCAAATTGAGGAAGAGACGGGGGAAAAGACTTACAGGCCAATGAGGGCAGAGTCTCCTGCCAATGATGATAGTAGCCCAAAAGGAGAAGACTCAGGTGAGACATGGCTACTAATAAACAAAGAAGATCAAAGTAATGTGCCTGTCAATCAATATGATTTAACATTTGGAGAGAAACTGAATAAGCACGACAGTCGTGCATTTATGAAAGCATCTGGAACCATTGGATTTATTGTGCGCGATGCTGCACACGTATCACGTGGGAACATTTTGCAGTGCATTCATACTGCTTTGCTCTTTGCTGAAGCCAGTGGAAATGGAGGTGTCCTCTTCCGATTGGAAGACCTGCATTCTAAGGAACAAAGTAACGTTAAACGTCAGCAACCGCCTAAAGGTAAATGAATGTTATGTTATGAAAATGAACTTATGCCAAGTTTGTTGCATCAGGAGATTGCTTTTAGGAATCAGTAGCATTTGCTACTTTCTTTTGTAAAAACAAGATCTTTTTTCTGTTTCATTTCATATCCTTTGTTAGCCAGAAATGCAGAAAATATTGCTTCTTAATTCGTGGCGTAAAGTGTGTACAATCCCAACGTAAAAGTGAAATAGTAGAAGACAATTTAGAAAAGGAATCATTGAAGAGTTACTTTCAATGGAATACAATGTGCCACAATTCCTTTTCTATTTCATTGACGATGGTTTCTTGCTTCATTTATTGAAAAGAACTTTCCAGCCGTATGAACTGATGCAGCTTATATATGAAAGAAGAATGAACGTTGTTATGATCATTTATTAGTTGGAAGTCTTGTGTTTGCGTCAGAGAAGTAACTGAACAAAATATCTTGTTTGTGTAGATGATAAATAGTAGTCAGGTCGTTTTCAATAACAACATGGTTTGGATGTATTACTTTGATAAAAAGAAATTTGTGTTGATTCTTAGAAGTGTATGATTTATTTTAACATCGTGAAGATAAATCAGTTTTTGATTTCAGGTTTGGTACGGGATGATTTAGTCTAAAGTATCTAGTAAAAAGTCTAAAGTCTAAAAAGTCTAAAGTATCCAGTAACTGATGAAAATAAACAGAACATGAAGAGTTTGCAAATATAAATAATTTAGCTATTGTTATTAAGTGAGTAAATGGTAGAAAGTTTGATAATTTGAGTAAATTTTCCTTTTCATTCGTATCTTCGAAAATATGACTATTATGATAATTGAAGATGTTACTTTTGGGAAAGTAAAGCTAACGTTTTATGTTATTTATATGATAAGATGTTTCCTACTTAAGGTCTTAAAAGGATAAAAAAGAAGCAAGCAAGTCCGAAATCAGCAAGAGGAAAGCCTTGGAGTGGAGCAACTGGATCACCAGTGAGTGAAGATGATGCTGAAATTAATGAAAATACCAGTAACATATACGATGCTATCTCCCTGCAGCTGCTTGATTTGATGTATGTGCTTCATACAAAAGCATCCACAATATTAGCCAATGTAGATTGGGATGAATTTGCAGAGAGTCAACGGCAGGAGGTGAAAATGAGATGGAACAGTGTAGAAAGTGTAGACAAAATACCAAGTACTTTCACAGGTACAGCTAAAGTAATCTTAGCTGATTTTTGATGTAGTAGTTTTCACTGGTTATTGCACTGAAAGGTCTTTATTAGCAGTAGTGTCACACATTGTGTTTGTAGAAAACTATTGTTTCTCATTGCATGACAATGTCATATAACTAATGATTTTGCTAAGTTACTCAGACTGGTTTTTTGTAAGGTCTAGTGTTTCGTTAGATTAAATTAATTTCTAAAAGTTTCCATGGTATGTTGGTAGCTTGGCTATTTCTTGATATGATCTTCTCTTCACTTAAGAATAATGTTGAACGTGAATTAGGCCGTTAAACTGAATTGTTGTGTTTAAGGCGATGCTGACTTTGGAATGAGTCTCTTGTGGATTAAATGTTGGTGTCCATTGCTGCAAGGCATTGCAAGATTATGTTGTGACAACCGCAAGGAAATTCGAATGTCTGCGTTAACAATACTTCAAAGGGCAATGTTGGCTGAAGATTTGCAGTCTTTATCAGCATCTGAATGGGAAGACTGTTTCAATAAGGTAGTATCAAATGTACCAACAATTTCAGATTTTGCTTTAATGTGTTGAAATGCAAGCTAAAAGCAGAAGAGTAGCCAAATTCTTGTCTCGTATTGTAAATGATTGACATTGCTCCATTGCTCAGCTTTCACTTTGATGTTAATATTGATTTCATTATTATTCGATTTCAATTGTAATATTTCTTGTCGGACGGGATTTTAGGCCTTTTCCATTTATGATTGAACTATAGGTCCTATTCCCCATGTTGGCAAGATTACTTGAAGTTCCCTCAGAGGTTGATCCGATTGGGCTAGAAGAAACAAGAATGAGAGCTGCGACACTTCTTTGCAAGGTATTAATATAAAAGTTCATATCTGTCGGTGTAGCTGTTTTTATACATCAAATATACCTCTTCCATCCATTTATGCTAGTTTTACACTTAGTGCAATCCGTTTTTTTATTTTTGAATTTCTTCAGTCTCCCATTTAGAACGCGTCGCCAACCTTTAAGTATTTCTTGAACGAAAGTTCCATTTGTAGTCAAGGGAACATATCCTGCCATTTGGGCTTCTGCTCAGCATGAATTTTTATCAGATTTCTATAAAAGTAGCTTAATATACTGAACATCGATGTTACACTTGGCCTGCGATGCCATTCATATTTGTTCTGCTTTTCTTTATTTTTCTGAAAATCCTGTTACATATTTGCTTAACTGTTTTATTTATTTTGATCTGTCCTTATAGGCGTTTTTGAAATTATTGAATATACTGCTGACACTGTCAACTTTCACTGCCCTCTGGATGACCATTTTGGATTTCATGGATCGTTACATTAAAGCAGACAGCAGTGATTTGTTGGTATGTTAAATAAAAGTCTTTCTTTCATCTTTATATCTCATGTAGGTGAGGCTTAATGCCAGCTGAATCTTTAATATTGTTGCATTTCCGTACTCTTCTAGTCATATATTTACTTTTCGCTACTAAAAGATGTTATATATTTGTATAAACGTGGCTTAATAATAGGACATACGTGACTTAATGATATTTTAATATTGAATTTCTTTCTTTATAGTCTGAAGCTATTCCTGAATCAATGAAAAACATGCTACTGGTAATGTCAACATCAGGTGTTTTTGATCATTCTGAAGAAGATCAGACTTTGCAGTTAACACAGAAAACACAAGAAAGCCAAGACTCAAAGAGACATTATTCAGCTTTATGGCAAGTAACATGGGAGAGAATTGACTGTTTCTTACCAAACCTTAGGAGAGACATGCTGGCTTCAAGATCGCCTTTTGCCCAGCGTGCTTCTTCGCCACCAATTTGCTCGGAACCGGAAGCCCAAACTATGGAAACAGAAGGGCGCCCTGTATCTGATGATGAAAGCTCAAAATTGCACCACGAAGAAAAAGGTCAGGTTTTAGCATTTTAGTTTTATCAATTATTGAAATAATTTTTCATTTTAAATCAAGCGAGTCTTCCTTTTTCGTACCATGAAGTTTTTTGTTACGATGCCTGAGTATTAATGTCTATCCCAACAGGAGAGCAGAACACATTTGTTGATCAACACGAGGCTGCAGCACACCCTGATAAACAAGCATCTACCCCTCAAAGAGCCCACTCTCCAAATCGTGCTTCTTTGGACGCACATCATCAGCCGACCAATGTCGTTCTTCACTCACCATTGCCTCCCCCACAGAATAAACAGTTTGTTTTATCAACCTCAGGCCCCCAGGCCCCTGGTATGCCTATTATCCTAGCACCAAGACCTTTAGCTGATAAGGAAGCCAATGTAACGCAAAGTGCGCCAGAAGGTGAAGATATCTCTTTGAAAGTGGCCTCGACGCACATAACTGGTGAAGTGCCTGGTAAAGAAACAAAAGATACGGTTACTGCAGGAATCAAATCTGAGAGCGATGAGCCAATATCAACGGAAAAGATGCCAAAAATAATGACAAATACGGTATATGATATTTAAATCAATAAGTAGTTTGAATTTTTATCAATAATGAATTCCGTACCAGCTTACCGTAAATTACCGATTAAGCACCCTGGGCGCTTATTTTAAAACACAAATTTTTTGTGGGCGTTTATTCAGACCTGGGCGGTTATTAAGAATTGGAAGAACAAATACCTAAACATCTTTTTATGGAGTAGATTGAAATATAACGTTCCAATCAATGAATCAATAGATCTTCATTCTCGTCCGCATCATCATCTAAGAGTAAAATTGAAATTACAGAATGTGCAGAATAGTCAGTGAATTCCACAGAAAGTAGTTAATTATGAGAGAATATGAACGTATGTGAGGTTGAAAGGTAAAGAAAGTTGAAAAAGCGTTGTTTCTTTTTCAAATGCCAATATGTACTAAGAGCGTGTTCAGACCTGTGTCCGTATTCGGACTGGACGCTTATTCGCAGCTGGGCACNCTTGTGAGAAATAGTTTTTCCAACCTGGGCGCGTATTTGAGCATGGGGGCTTAATAGGTAATTCACGGTAATTATCAAGATTGCTGAATTAAGAAATGATCACATCGTGTTTGATGTTATCTATTTCATCTTATTGTCATCTTAAATGATGATATTATTTGATAATAAAATGGTTTTCTTATTTCATTTGCATTGCAAAGTTCATTGTCACATGTACGCTAGTAACGTCTTTATTATTTTGTGTTAGAAGGCTTTCTCAAAGCTTGTTCGATGCACTGTACCTCATGTATACCAATCTCTTGATAATAATCTTTGCAGTATTGCTGTTAATGACTTTCTTGAGAGGTACTTTGCGTAAGATTCTCCATTCTCTTATTTACTACATTTCCTTCTTGTTGCTGCTGCTGCTATAACATTACAGATTGAGACCTCACATTAAGCTTTGTGCATTCGAGGGTATTTGAATAATGTGCGTTTGTAGCTGGAATAGTAAATGGATTTATATTCACATATGCGAACAATATAGTTAGATACAAATAACGAAGCACGCAAGAATTTTAATGATGAAGCTTATTTTAAGCTCTTTCTTGAGTTTTTCTGCCATTTTCGAGAAACTGACCCTTCTACAATCCTTCTCTCANAACCCTGCAACAATTCAGCAGGAAATGGCCACTGAAGACACCCTTTCTATATTTTTACACCTTGCTCCTGAATTGGTTCAGGCTTCGCTGACAGATACCATTGCAAAAATTCAGGTGTACCTGATAGACACCATTGCAGCAATTCAGGCGTACCTGATAAACACCATTGTAACAATTCAAGCGTATCTGATAGACCAGGGGTGGGCAAAGCAAACCAGTGCAGATATACTGTTTGAATTTTAGGAGCAAGAGAGACAAAATTTATCAAATCAAAATTCTTCAGGACTTTTTACTAGTTAACCAACCACAGGTTCAGGCTTCCCTGGTAGACACCATTCTATTTCATTTCATTTCATTTCATTTTAACAACTACGGGGAGGGTAGCCCTTCAGTTCAAAAAGAACTGATTTACAAGGGGCCCTCCCATAAAATAATTACAAATAAATTAACTTACTCTTAACATTACAATTATAATTTACAATTTAAAAAAATAGCAATAATATTTAGTATCTAACAAAAAATATTTTACAACCCTAAATTATTTTTTGAAAAGAGTTTAGGGAAGATGCTTGCTTTGACTCAGCTGTGAGGCCATTCCACAACTTTGCTCCCCTGGAAGAGAAACACTTTTGCCCATTTGATGTCCTTTTCTTTGGTAGCCTCAGGTCTGCCTCTGTGCTACGCAAGTTGTAGAAAGAAAATTGGGAATTTCTTATAAAAAGTTCAGACAAGTATCGAGGAGCCAACTCATTGAGGGATTTGTAGACCATAGTCTGAGTCTCATTTTCAATAAGCTCTTCAATGGTCTTCCACCCCAACCCCTCAATGATTGCCCCACTGGGGGCGTCAAAACGGCTACCTGTTACAATTCTGGCAGCTCGATTTTGAAGCTTTTGCAACTGGTTTACTTCTTTTTTGCCAGCACAGCCCCAAACCGAACAGCAGTATCGAAAATGACGTTCTACAATGCCTCTGTAGAGGGCTATAACGGTGTCCATTGGCAAGAAGGAATGAGCATATTTAAGAAATCCTATTGCCCTAGAAACCTTGCTAGAATTGATTGGATTTGTTCTCTCCAGTCAAGAGAACAATCAATTACAACACCGAGGTATTTAGCTTTTGTAGTCGATTGCAGCAATTCAGGTGTACCTGATAGACACCGTTGCAACAACTCAGGTATACCTGATAGACACCATTGCAAAAATTCAGGCGTAACTGATAGACACCTTTGTGTCCAATATTCATCCTCTTTACATTTCCATGTGGCTGCCACACCTATAAGGCCTGGTCGCCCCTTTTCTTGAGAGCTGGCTTCGTGAATGATGCTTCGATCATTGAAGGTGTAGCAAAATATGAAGAAGAAATGAAGGGAGGCTTCGGTGGGAAATTTTATGTGTTAACTTGTCGTCAACGTAAAACAAAACACAGCCCTTTATACTAATACAACAGCAACAACTCTTCGATCGAACACAGCATAGAGAAGACCGATCGACTTCCAGTTTACGGTTAGTTTACGGTTAGTTTGCTGTAACGGCCTAAGTTTTCCCTTGTTTGTTTACACTTACTGCGGGGAACAGAAG
>OLMO02000277.1:16223297-16236850 GCA_900291935.2 Cassiopea xamachana | reverse complement strand
CACCAAATTTATACCTCATAATAGTTATATCCAAGAACATGAGAGGGAATTTTTATGGCACCAATGTCATTTTCATTACTTTACTTGTGGTTGTGGCTCAATAATTTTCTCTTAAGGGGAGGGGTAGACCCAACTCATTGACTATCTTTAACAAGCAATTTTACAGTGCTGACAGCAATGTTTTGTACAAGGTAGTATATACAATAACTGCACAGAAGTTCTAATTCACTAGTGAGTTGCATGAATGTTTTGGTAACACCCCCAAGCCCACACCATTATATGTTCCCAAACTTAAACAGTAGCAATTTCAAATGTTCTCTAAATGAAATGCTATCCTCAAATTCTAATTATTTATCAATTTTATTATCTTTCCATAACATTATTTGGACCTAAGTATGAATATAAACACAGTACAGTTGAGTGATAAACTGATTCAGTAAATTTGGGTCTACCTCTCCCCTTAAGAGAAAGTTATTGAGCCTTGCCCACAAATAAAGTAGTGAAAATGATATTGGTGTCATAACTTTTAACAAATTAAGTGATATTGACAACATTAAAGCTACAAAGTGGCACAATTTCCCTCATTTTTTAAAATATAACTATTATGAGGTAGACACTTGTATCAATTACTTTTAGCAAGTTTACTTGCTCTCTAGTCTATTTTTAGCTATGCTCTACCCTTTCAGATAATACTTTGGTCTCTGCAGCATAGATATTAGTCATAAATTTGTGCTAGGACAGTAATCTCAAAGCCTTACTCAACACATACCCTCAGGAAATAAAATTTTTTTAAGAAAATTTTAAGTGAATTTTGATGATGAATTGTAGGAGCTATGCAAAAATAAGCATCTCCATTTTTGGAATTTTGATAAGCCTATATGTAAACTTTAACTGGGCAAAAGATTGAATTGTTATATGTTTGGCATAAAAAGTTGTTAGCATTTGTGCCTTTACTTGTGATGAAATATTGAAAATTCGGACATCCAACTTTGAGTCAAAATTTGAATATTTTCCACTTATAACTCAGTGATTTTGATATCACTTTTGGATTCCTCACCCTAAGAAATAGTCCATTTGCAATTTTTAACTCAATTCCTTTATTGGACCAACAGTTATTATCAAAAGAATGATAGAGTGTGAAATTTTGGTGGCGGCGGTGAAGAAAAATGCCATAAATGGTCTGGAACCAAATATCAATATCTCAATAATGGCTTGGAATTTTAAAGTACAATTTGGCACACAACCTTATCTCAGAAGTAGAAACTCATGTACCAAAATTCTGGCAATTCTGAGGGGAGTGGTGACATGACTGTTTCATGTGACATGGAATGACTCGCATGCTGTTTTCACATGATTTCATTGCAATGCTACTACTAGTGAAGTAGTCAAGATATGCTATTCAAGAAGTATCTATAAGACTCAGAAATCATTTTTGATTAGTTAATTTATGCTATCATATTTTCAGAGAATAGGGCAGTATTTTAGGTAACTTGCAAGTGGCATATTGTTTTTGAAAATGGGGGTCTTGTTTTGGGAAAGGTGTTAGTTTTGTATGCAATTTGCATGTTAATTGTTGTGTAAGTTTACACATTATTTTGATATTATTTGTAGACAAGCTATCAAACAAGAAATAAAAGTTTGGGGGAATTCAAAAATTTGGCCATTTTCATGCTTTTCAACTCAAAAAGAATCACCATGTCTCACTGGTATTTATGATTCAATTTTGTAAATTTACCTTGAATATGAAAGATCATCATATCAAGTGTAAGCTCACCCTTTTTGCTGACTTAAATGAAAGTGCATTTCCATTTTTGTACCACAAGAGGCCTTTTGCTTGATCTTTTGCCATACCAAAGAGGTACTTCATGCTCAATTCTTCCTAAGAGTCATGTCATGCTTAATTCTTCCAAAGAGGCACTTCATGCTCTATTCTTCCTAAGAGTCATTTCATGCTCAATTCTTCAAAAGAGTCACTTCATGCTCATTCTTCCTAAGAGTCACTTCATGCTCACTTCTTCCTAAGAGCCACTTCAGTCATTTCTGCTGGTTATTATTCCCTCTAATAATAGATTCGAATTTTTTAATGAAATTTTGTATGGAGTGATTTATTATATGTATAGAAATTTTGTATGGAGTAGTTGATATTTGTAGGACTATCAGATTATTCACCAGAAGAGANTCCGGCTAGAGGCTTACAAAGCAAAAGAGTCTGGTACTTTTGATGAATATGTAAGTTGCAAGCTTTTTGTTGAAATTGTAAACAATTGCCATTGATTTTTCTGAATTTAATCAAGGTATAGCAAACATTTTGATTTCAACAGTTAGCATGCTGCTCCCTTCTCTGATGCTCTTTTACATATTATTCAAAAAATTGAATATGCAGGTTTTTTCAAGTTGCCAGCAATTCAGCATTCTTACTGTTGTGTTGAGGACTTTCCAACTTCGAAAAAGTGCATCCAAATATGTAGAAAGCATTTTAAGGATTGGGAACACATGTTTCACATTGTATCTTCATCAAGACATAAGGGGTGACTCTATATGCTTCAAGGAGGGGTACCTTGCCCAAATGTTGAAATAGTTGGGAGTATTTGCCTTCTGGTGATGTTTTAATAAATATTTGATGTGCCTTCAAAGTTTGTTTTGATTTCTATTCTAGCTCCAGAGTATTTCACAGCTTCATAACAAGTTTGCTATGAGAAAAAAAGAACTTGCATCCCTTACACTTTCTTCTTGGGTAAGCTGTTTTGATATTCAAAATATTAAACAATGAATGGTTCTGGTTCTTGGAGATTTAGTGACAATACTTCTCTTTTGGAATATAAAATGACTGTGAACTCAGTACACAACCAGGGGTGAAACGTCGGTAGCATATACCTTCCTTGGTGCCTATTTTTTCTTCTGGGTGTCATATGCAATAAGTACATAATGATTTGTGGGCATGACATCCCTTTTAACATTGATGTGCTATGCCCTTTTGTTGGTGAGCTATGTCTTATCCCTCCCAATTGAAGTACCCTGTTTCACCCCTGCACATAGTACTTTTGTTTTATGTTACTTATAAGTGTCATGTATTTTTGGGTTTAAGGCTTCTTCTAATTACGATGAAGACCTTGCATTAATGTTTTACATCATGGCTTCTTTTTGTGTTAAAGAATTTGAAAATTTTATAAATGTGGGAGCATTATGTATGCATCTCCTACGTAAATATACTTAAGGTGCAAAGTGTAAAATTACCACTACAGATATACTGTTTGAATTTTAGGAGCAAGAGAGACGAAATTTATCAAATCAAAATTCTTCAGGACTTTTTACTAGTCAACCAACCACAAGTAACCCATTTTCTACTACTCCTCAATTATTCTCGTCACAATCAAGCCAATCAAGTAATGCATTTGGTAACACTCAATCAAAAACGTTGTTCGGTAGTTCTTCCTCTGGGCAGCTACTCTTTGGACAGCAACCTAGTTCTGCCTCTGGGCAGTCTGTATTTGGACAGCAAGCCATTTCCTCTGGGCAGTCTGTGTTTGGACAGCAACCTAGTTCTGCCTCTGGACAGTCTGTATTCGGACAACAAACTAATTCTTCCTTTGGACAGACCACCTTTGGACAGCAAGCTAATTCTTCTTCTGGGCATTCATTTTTTGGACAGCAAAGTAAATCTACCTCTGGACACTCAATCTTTGGACAGCAAACTAGTTCAGCAAAAATATCTCTTTTTGGCTCTCATCAATCTTCACCATTTGGTAATGGAAAGTCATCGCTTTTTGGTTCAGCGTCATTTTCAAATTTAGGCGCAAAACAACAAACTTCTGTTTTTGGTTCAGTACAGCATTCTGTTGCATCAGGGAGTCAGCAAACGTCTTTGGCTTTATTTGGAGCAAGGGTGCAAACGGTAAATAAAGGAAGTTCACAACCTGCTTTTGGAGAACTTACATCTGGTTTTCAGGGACAGCAAATTGCTCCAGGAAGTGGACAAATGCCTTCTCTTCAAGTTGGACAACAATCCACAGCAATTGGGCAGGCACATCCAGCTGTTGTTGGCCAGCAATCGATTGTTGGGGGAGGTGAGTTGATATCTTTGGGGAAGAGAATCTTCCTAATAAATTAGCAGTAATCTCTTAGTTATATTTTATTTGCAATTCCATCATGTGTAAGGCATGTTTTAATTTTTATTGCACAAAGTTAATTTGGTGCACTGTTTGGTTCACAGGTCTTTTCTCAAAAGGGGAACAACAAACAGGCCAAGGCCTTTTTACACAAAGTAGCCTTTTTGGTCGCACTGCTCAACAGCCCAGCAGTTTGTTTTCTCAACCGACAAATGCAGTTGGAAACGCACCAGAAAGCCTCGTTCAGGTATGATAAGGTCGTTTACGTGTCTTTAATTGGCCTCAGAGGGTCCACTTTGATATCTTTGTCCATCATAGGGATCGTTGACATGTATTTTTTTGATATTACTACCAATACACTTCAATACTGTACATGGACGCCTTAAATTCTATTGAATGTCTTACTCGGATATGCAATTGGGTATTCTTGCAAAAAGTGCATGATTTATGTGTTTTGCCTTAGCTTGCATAACTTAGAAGGAATTCAGTATGTAAGCAAACATTACATTAGCATTTACTCGTTGGAATCTTTGGTGGTAAATCCCAATTTTTCCTTGGCAACAAAAAGAAAATCTTTTCGGGTATTCTTTATACCTTGGCGGTTTCTTTTTGCACGACTGTTCAGTGTTCCCAGCCATGTTATGTTATGTTATGAATATTTCAAAAGGATGAGCATGTCAGTTGATAGTAAAGCTGCTATTAACATGTGTCTTTTAAGCAAAAAAAGAGAAATAGAATTAATACGTATATTCTTACAGTTATTAAAGGCTTATAACGGTCATATTAGAAAGGATGAAAAAACAGTTCAATCTGTTTTCAAAGTTATCAGTTCTTTCCCTAATGTCTATGGGAAGTAAGTTGTACAACTTAGCACCCGTAGAGAGAAAGCCATTTTTCGCAATCTCTAATTTGACTTCAGGAATCTGCAGGAGGATATTTCCGTTCCTTGTCCCCAAATGGTGCTCATTGATCTTAAGGTTACCCTTAAAATATGAACATACGTTCCTGTTTAGATACCTTCTCACAAGGAGCGCTGCATGTCGATCGACTTCATTTTTCAAGTCACAAGAATTTGAGTTCAATGTAGAGGAGACGTGTGCCTCAAGTGACTTTAGTTTTTATAGCTGGGCTTTTAGCTATTAAAAACAGCTAGATCTATTATAATTAATTATATAATTTAATAGCTATAATTAAAAATAGCTAAATCAAAAATATCTAGCATGATACCAAATAGAATTTGAAAAGTCGTTTTGCACTCGTATCATTTGCTAAAATCCGACCTTGTTCCAGCTTATTTTGTGCTTATTTATGTTTACTATTTCAATCACGTTTCGATCATGTTTCGATCGCGTTTCGATCACGTTTCGATCATGATTGCAATTATATTTGTAATAGTGGTTTATATATTGCATTAATTGTATATTTTAATCGTCTATATTATGGTCCCAGGGTAGTCAGAATTATTGCTCCACTGGGTATCGTTTCTCTAATGTATGTAGTATTAGCTTATAGTTAATGTGGTTAAGTAGTTTGCCTGGAACTTGTACGATATGTGTCTACAAAAATAAAATAATACGATATTTTCCTTTATATGAGCACTTCTATGATCTTTAGAGTATATGTTCCATGTAAGGTTGTATAGAATGCAACGAAATGAATATATTTAGGTAGCCAATGGAAGGATTTTGTTGGGACAACATAAGAACATGCGTTTGACCAGATTAGAGTGATTTTCTATTTCTATGGTTAAGTCAAACCGTAATTGGTTTTTTTCAGGAGCCACAGTCAACACCAGTTTCTGGTACTAGCAATCCATTTCTCCAGGCATCCATTCAAACCAGACAAGAAGAAATTGCCAATTCAGTTCCAGATGTGCCTTCAGTGTTAAAGGTATCGGAAAAGGACTTAGCAGCCTTCAAAGCAGATCGATTTGTAGTTGGGCAAATCCCAGAATGCCCACCCCCTCTTGAGTTCTGCTGAGTATGAACGAAGCTCGATGTACTGTACTGTCTTTTTCAAGCTACCCATGTATAGTCTATTTCTGTTATTGTCAGCTTGGGATAAGATAGTTTAATATTTTGCTCCTGAAAGGAACTATGTTTTGTTAATAGAATTAAAGGGAATTAGAAATTCAAACCAATAGCTCAGCTTTTATGCCTATAAATTTGGAATAAGACTTGTTTAATATAGTAATGAATTTTAGCATGCAACATAGATAGATATTCAGTTCTTAAGCTGAGTGTTTTGTCAAATTTTGTCGCCACTCGCTGATTATTCTAATCAATGAGGACAATTATGACAAAATGGTAGGTGTCTTTTTTGCGCGCCGCAGATATGATGAGGTTCAAGATATGAAGCAAATCCTCATTGTTCATAAAAATGACCCTTTGGTTGATGAGAGATTTTGGGTTTCTTTACAAAATTAAAACATTTAGGACTTCTCACAGCTTTTATCGCAGTGGTTGGCTAAAGAAAACATTGAAGAAACTATTGGCAATGACAGTAACATGTGATATTGCTTGCTCATGAGAGCATTTGAATGGACAGTGCACATAACATCACGTGGAATCGCAAAGATTGACGGAACCAGAGGATGAGATTTTGAGATTTGGATTAAAGCAATTAGAAGAAACTGTTTCTACCTGTAATATACTGAAAGAGGTTCTGAAAACGAAAGCACTTAATGAAACTGAGCAAAGGCGTCAGATATGAAATTGAATCAAAACAGTTATCGTTTTAGCTTAAAAGAAGTTAAACAGATACTGGACATGTTAGCATTCTGGGTGTAGAACAAAATCCAGGAAGTGAAAAGCAGTGGCAAAAAACGTAAAATAATCTCTTCATTCGAGAGTTTTCTATGGAAGCTTTATGAAAATTTTATATTATGATAAAAGAATTAATTGCCCTTACTCACAACTATTTCATGGTGTGACTACACTGAATTGACTGTTCAGCATGACCTTTTATCATGGTGTTGCTGATTGGATTAAAATGTTTTAAGGATGTTATTATTTTTGCATGGTCAGGGTGCTTTAGGTATTGTTAATGAATTATGCATGCCCAGTTAGTAAATTGCTAAACACTACAGGCGTCTGATAATTTGCAGAATCTTAGCATGGAAATAGAAGGTACTGAACAATTCATATGCAAAGTCATTCAAAATTTCTGTTGCATTTACAAATCCTTGTACAAAGATGCCAAATGGGCATGAAATTCCAAACATTTATCTAGACTTCTCAATAAATAAACTAGATCAAACTGAAAATTCAAGAATTACTAAGATTATTCCTTCTGTTAAGAAAGAAAACTGGATGATTTTCTTACATCGATTTGACGTAGGTCTATTTTGAGGACGAATTGACGGCCGTGCCTGCTTCAGGGTATTTTGGTGGGGGTCTTACCTCACGCCCCTTCGAGTAGGATGATAACAACTCTCGTAAAGTTGACTCCATTGCAGTTCGCTTCTTCTTTAACTCGTCACAAATAAGTTCTGTTTGAGACAATTTAACTTCCAATTCTTTGAGTGCTACAGAAGCTGCATCATGCCTTCGCCTTGCATTGTAGTATTCTTGTTCCAATTGGTGATATTTCTCCTCAACGTCTCTAGCTGCATCAACTTGTTGCTTCTCTCTCTTCTGCTTTAATTCGAACTCTTTGTTTTGGTGTTCGAATTGAACTCGGATTTGGTCATCTTTCCGAACATATTCATTATTCTTACTTTCGATTTTCTCGATTTTCTCTTCCAGTTCACTGGCTCTACTCCTTGCAGCACCTAGCTTTTGTTTTGTGGCATTAAAGGCCTTTTTAGTGGTCAGAACTTCTTCCTCCATTTGTTTCAATTTCTCTTCGGGCACTTGAGAAATGCTTTTGTTCCATTCACCCAATCTTGCTAAGTGACCCTGTCTGTCATCCAGGCGTTGCAATGAATATTGTAACTTCTCTGTTTTCTTTCGCAGAATTTCTTCCTTTTCTCCTGATAGCATAGTTAGCTCTGACATTTTCACAAGTGCTGCCCGACCTCTGTTTCTTGCTGCCTCTTTTTCTTCTCTTGCAGTTTTCTCCCTCTCTTGCAACTTTTTGATGTCTTCGGCCATTACAACCATTTTCTCCTTGATAGCTGCAAACCCGGCTTTCACGCCTCTGTCAATGTTTGCAGCGGTAGACATCTTGTTCTTGACTTATACTGTATTAAATACAACTTCTTTGCAGAAGCAAGTGACTACAAATAATCTCTGTACAGCATATATTTACGACAGACAGGAGAAAGTCTTACTTTACCCTGTTACGCATAATCCATACAACACTTATTGTTGAATAAAGAAAAAGCCTTCCCTTGCCTCGCCCGTCAGCCGCACATTTTGCAGGCCATTGTCTGTTCATATTTGTTACGCAAAACGGTTGCTATTCGAATTTCCGTTTTCAAAACCTGAGCAGCTGTTTGGAAAATACAGGGAACGGATAAAAGTCCTTTGTTTATTTTGGATATACTTGACTACTACGAGTGTAACTTGAATCTTTACCCACAATTATTGTCATCTGTTTGCGGTTCATCTGAATTTCACGATGAACGATCCTCGAACAACAATTTTTAATGTATTCTTTGATTCGAATATTGTTCGATAGAACAATGCTGTCGTATCGTCTTCCGTTTTGCCGCTACTATACATTAAACAGGCAGGAAAAATGCACACAACAGGGGTTACCAGCGAAAGTAGGCCATATTTCAGGCCCATAGACAGCTGTATTGGATGGGGGGGGGGGGNNNNGGGGGGGGGGTGCAGATATAGAAGTCAAGTTAAAATTCTGAGGGTGTTTGTATACTACATATATGTGCCAATAGAAAACAAATATATGCCAAAATAGTTCTGCATATGACTCAGTCGGAAAATGGGGGTCTTGGGGCTTGCCCCCCAGAAAAGTTCTCGAGGTAACGCCCTCTAGATCGTTGGAAAACGCCCTTTTGCAGAATGGAATGTAGCAGTTTTCATCATTGATCTTCATACTAGGATGGGGGAATTGGCTCCTATACAAAGTTTCATTGAAATTTGAAAATTCAGAAAGAAAAAGGCTAAATCGAGTTTTTCTCTTTATTACTACGTCGCCATCTACTCAAATAGAAATTCTAACAACGCTCGTGCTAAGAATGAAAAAAGTTTACAGTTTGTCGGACAATAAAATCAGGATATCTGCATACCACATATATGTGTTGTGATGTTTCTAGGTTGTAGATTAGATTAAAGTCGACTGAAAAATGAGTAAAAAACACAGTGTATGTAGGGTACTTCTATATACAACCTCGGCGAATTATTGGGGCAATGCTCCCTGCTCCCAGTGCCCCTGCTGTACTTGGTTTCTGTAGAGATTGTGATCGGAATGGATCTCAAGGGGTAATAGGATAAGGAAAAGAGTTTTTTCTTCTCACTAAGCTCTAATGATAAGTCAATTATATAAATGAAATTTAAACCACTCTATACAATTTGAAAGTGCACTTGGGATAGGAGAAACTTAGGGACCTTTCATTTTTTAAGTCTCACAGGGGCCGGAGGAATCTCTTTTGCAAAAGTGAATCGTTATGTCCCCCCCAATGTACTCAAATGAGAATTGATTGACCCCCCCCCAATAAACTTTATAACAGCTGTCCATCAGGTTTGCAGAACCTGGGGTAAAGTGTGAGCTACAGATCATAGTTTGCATATAATATAGCTACAAATGTTTAAAAGATATCAGCTTGAAATGTAGCTTTTTGACAGGTGTCTGGTTACTTTATATCTCGAGCAGGCTTGGGAGAAGTTCAAAACAAGTCAACCAAGCTGTAGTGCAAACTGTATTGTCACTCAAAATTGGCAAAGAGGTAAAAGTATTGAAACTTAAAAAACGTTTGTAGATTTGATGAGTTGTTCCTTATAGATGCCACAAAAGGTCAATTCAAAACCGACAGCTAAAAATCACGAGAAAGAAGGAGAAGAAATGAAAAGCATGGTTCAAAAAATGATTGAAATATAATTCTTTTGAAATACTGAGAAGCGTAGTTTCAAACATTTTATGTACAAAGGAATCATTTTTACAGGATACGAATAAGAAATGCTTAGAAAATATTGAATTTAATTACGTCTGCAAGATTCCAACTAACAAGGCAGGCTATATTGGATAAACTGTTGTATTTAACGTTTTCCTAATAAAGTTAAGTTCCTTATAGCTGATAACATTTATGAAGAGGCAAAAGCAAATTATTCTAAGTTTTTGAATTTGATAGTAACTTTTACAATAAGCACTACAATGTCATAAGAATTGAAAATGCCAGTGCAACTGAGGACAAAAGCAGCACTGGAACAGACAGTGAAACTGAGAAATGTGGCTCATGTGATTGACATTGATATGAGTTTCAAACTCCTGCAAAGCTAATTTTTCATCTGTAAGTTAATAGTTTTGGCCTTAACTATTATTGAGACCACCCTAAATCTTTCAAGAATAAGTTTTCACTCCCCCATGTTTTCCTAAGGCCCCTATGGGACTTAGAAAATGAAAGATCTCTTGGGCAAAGATCAAGCCATACTCAGTTCACACCTGAACGAAGGGAAGGGGGAGGTTATGGCGAGCAGACGGCATGGAGTTGCATGCGTTGATATTTCATTATTTGTTAGACTTATCCTTTCAAGTTTTATGTGTTGCAGATTGAAGAGGTCAAGAATAAATTCTCTACTATCCTTCCATCTCATTTCTTTTTCCTGCGATTTCCACTGTATCGAATCTGGTGTAGTAAACAATGGAGTCTTTGAAATGGGAAGGAGGAGTGTAGAGATCGGTGGCACGTCTTTGGGCCAATGGCCGCTATATCAATCAGTCATGGTATAGACTTTGAGAGCAAAGAAAAGATCAGCGGGCTTAGCGCAAACACAATTGACTTTCTTTGCATTTATTTATCGCAATCTTCGCTGGTTTTGTATTGATTCCCCTACTGCTTTCAAATGATATGGATTTGACTGCCAGAAGTTTCGAAGGAAAATCGGCCGTGATTGATGCTAGATCGTTTGCAGACTTAGTGGTTTTCCTTTTTATTTAGTGTTTTATGGTTAAAGTTAGGCCCCATCGTAAACTGGATGACAGGTGTTAGGTGCTAAATGATCTACTTTATTTCGTGATTCTTGCTTTCAAAACACTCTACAACAATGGTTTAAATGCTCATCTCATAAAGCACAGTCAATTTTAGATTACTTTTATGCTGCACAAGGTCGCTCTGTTGCCATGCCAGAGACATGACCTGAAATTTTCCAAGAAAGGTGCATGGTTCTTTTATAAGAAAGTGACATTAAGAAAGTATTACTCACCTCATGAACAAACTGAGAAAGTTCAGTACTGGATTTTAAGACGGAAGACTAAGTTAGTAAGTGTACAGGCCTATGTGTTTAAAATTTGATCTACCTGTGCCCAAAATGTTATACATGTTTTGTTGGCTGCCCTATAACAATTTAATTTATCGCTTTCTACTAATGTGCATGCACAAAGATGGGAACTGAAAAATTATTGTTAAGAAAGCCTGTAGAAAGTTTTGATACTGGGATCATGAAAATGTTAAGAAAGTTTCAGTACTGGGCCGAAAAAAACGTTACAAAACAAACGTGTATCGATACAAGTTCTGCCAAGTCACTTACACTCACATGTAGAAAGTAGACAACTTTTCCGTTGCACGAAGATGTGACAAGTACTGTTTAGTAAGATATGCCTGGGAAACTTTCTGTAGTTCTGTTGGGGGTGCATCATTCCAACACCCGACCATCTTTGTTTCTTCATCATAACCAGGGACGGAATTAAGTGATTATTGTTGGGGTGTGTGTAGGGTTACGAAAGGCGTTGAGTTTCATACCCTGGATTGTGAAGTTACGCCCGTAATTTTGGTACACGTTTTTTGTTTTATAAGAAAAAGCTTATAAGAAAATTAGGCGGCTCATATGGTCAAAATCTTAAGAAAATCACGAGGCTGAATTTTCAAAATTAAGTATTTTTATTGGCCAAAAATCGATATTTCGTCATTATTGCATTCAAAATGTTAAAGATGGAATTCAAATTCAAGTATACAATATTAGTAACGAATGTGTAACCCATTTTAGCCAGTTTATTTCACAAAAAGTTACGAAAAAGTTAAAAGAATCTCAGATTCAATTGCCAGAAAAGTTAAGAAAATTGAGGCTCAGGCAAAACGATGGTTTTCTTATAAAAAGAACTTGTAAATACACAGTTACAGACAGTGCTAGATGTAAGTTCATACTTGCTAGGAAATCGGATCTACTTTTGTCCTGAGTTAGCGTTGTTAAACCTCTTTACTTTAGATGAAAATTTCAATTAGGAGAAATTGCAGGCCGCGTTAGAGACATAGGGTGTCACACCCAGTTTGCCCATTAGGGTGTCACACCTAGTTTGCGCATTAGGGTGCCACACCAATTTTGATATAGCCTTGAAGTTCTAATTGACTGACAGCCAATATTGTATTGTGATGCTCTTATCTGAAATCTCCCTAGACAAGATAATCTAGCAGTTGAAAACAGTGCGAAGATGCACTTAACAATTAATGCCACTGAGATGTGTCCGTCCACTGTCTGTTTGTCTATGCACGGCCTGTGTTGAAATATCATATTTTGGTGCTAGAAAACGCAACATTGAATAAAGATTGTTTTGAAACTTCGACATAAGTTGCTTCTCACGGTATTATGGACAACCATGCAGTATTGAGACCATTGAAGCTATGAAATACACACATTGCGTCAAGGTATGCCGTCGAGATACAGACAGTATGGAACAAGAGAGGGTTACTTGCGCGAGGCGATGTCAAATGGTGGCTTAACGCAAGGTGAGGATATTCATCTTCGATGTGATTATAAAAGATTCAATTTTGACATCTACTCAAAGGAAACTATATATTTGAAGCTTAAAATACTGAAATCACAATATATGAAGATCCAACGGATCCAACATCCTAATGGTGAGAAAGTCCAACAGAATTAAGCTGAAAGCATGGTGGTTGAAAGGTAAAAGTCAAAACAAAATAAAAGATGGTACCAGTGAAACTGCAGATGCATATTAAATATATCTGTACTACAATACAAACATATACCCATCTTGAGCTTGGGTTTGAATCATATCAATTACAACTAAAACACTGGCATAGGTTTTCACTTTACATAATATCAAAATTCAACCTAATTAGCAATCAGGATTATCTATTACAAATGCTGATATTACATTTGATACTATAAAGATACGATAAATTATGTCTCATTTACTTGTGACAAAAGTAAGATGATTACAAGTACTGTTGTATCTTTGTATTTTGAAACTATAAAGGACGTACATACAATGAAAAAATCTACCCCAACCATAAATGGGCTTGATATGATATGTTATAAGTTTGTGCAAAGATTTCAAACTGGAGATACCATGAACTTTCTAATAATT
>OLMO02000277.1:16208719-16223197 GCA_900291935.2 Cassiopea xamachana | reverse complement strand
TATCACATCTATCCTTCAACATCCTAAGCCCTTTAGCCTTTGTTTCAGTACATATTGAGATTCCTGAATACAACTTCTCTGCAATTGCAGTAGCATCAGATTGTGAGATTTCTTTCAGCTCATCTTCATTTAAATTTGCAGTTAACAAAAATGCCCAGAGTGAATCTTTAATTGGAGATGGTATACATCCAATTGGAAGAGAGTCTTCCAAGCCAAGTTTTGTAATCAATTTCTGTCGTATTTCATGGTTTGGATCACTCTTGCTCAGACACAACTTCATCTTCACAACATCATGAGAGTTGTTTTGATAGAAGAATCCATTGTAGATAACCAGCTCAGAATTTGGTCTTGGTCCATAATGAATAAGTATCTCATCTCCAGCTTTTACTGGTTCCATCACAAAACAGTCACACTCCTTAGTCTTTGGATTATAGTCAATTGACACAGGACCTTCTTTGTGATTGCACAAATCCAAGAAAGGTATTAATGCAATTACTTGAGATGTAGATCCATTTGCAGAAGGAATTGGATTCTGTCTTGTCATCAGTGTAGCAACAGCCCATCTATAATCAGCATATGTGAAGTTATCAGCAAGACCAAGCTCCTTAGCTACAGGATGCTTATAAAACAAGTTGCATAGATAGGCATACTGCCTGACAATGCTTCTTACAGTATTAAGTGCATGGAGAAAAGTTGAGGTACCTTTGAGATTTTCAATGTCACTTGTGTCAAAATAAAGTATGTTTGTGTAATGCCGTGGTAGGATGTTGATATATGGCCTCCATTTTGAATCCATCTTGTATACTTCAGATAATAGATGCACTGCCAAGGCTACATTGGGCATACTGCTTAACAATGGGTCACTCTGTACAAGAGAACCAATAGCTGCTCCTTTGAGACAGTCTGATGCCATCATGGCACTCCTTGGTACCTTTATAAAAACATCTCCTTTTGCAAATTCATGAGAAGCAAATATTGCCAATTCACTGTCTCTAATAGGTTTTATCCCAACACCTTCAAAGATTATATTTTGTTCTTTTGCCCAAACATAAAAATCTTTAATGCACCCATCTCTTCTGGGTAGTTGGGAAATTTTGCCTTCTCCTTTGTGTTTTTCTATGCTCTGTAGCATTTCTGCAATTTCCTTGTAGGCACTAAAGAGTTCCTTTGGGCTTGGTGTACCACCACCAGTAGGATTAACACACTTTTGAAAGAGGTCAGCAATGAGTGGCTTTACAACACTATCCATCTTCTTCTGTTTTCCTTTGGATTTCTTCCCCATCTTGCTGAGAGCTCTAAAGAGGAAACAAAATCGTTCTTCATCCAACAAACAAGGTAACGCAAATTTACACATTATTCAAAGACTTATAAACCTTTGCATCCACATAGCCAAGCATAATTGTAGAGTCTTGAACTATCTTTTTTCAATTATCTATGTGACTTATTGGAGATTCACCAGAGTACAAGAGTTTTGAGTAGAGACTCGACGTCCTTGCACTTGATTAGGCACCTGTTTTTTAACACGATATCACCATGCTAACACAAACGCGCACCTTTCAGAAAACTTGTATAAGCAGATAATATAATTTTGCCTCGAAAACTTCAAGGAATGAGCGCAATAGAAATAAACATACCTGGAACAAAATGCAACTCAGAGCTTTAAACGTTATGTTTAACGATATTTGGAAAGTTTGAAGTTCAGCAGACAACTGTCTTTAAAATAAGGAAGTTGCCTTACCAGGCAATTGAGTTGAATGATTGACTAACAAAAAGGCGGACTGAGTCTGGGACAGACTGCCATATGATAAGTTTAACATCAGCAGTAGCAACGAGGCAAACAGGCACAGAGCGTTAGGGGGTGTGGAGATGTGATGTAATGCATTGTAATGTTACGCTTAATAATGTAATGTAATGAATAATTAATATTGCTGTTCTTCTAGGGGGTCATGTTTTAGTTTATCGTGTTTGATCAGCTCGAAAATTTGCATCTTCTAGTAGAAATAGGCATTGGAATTGCAAGCTTTCTGGGCTAAATGACGATATTTGGTGCTTTATGTAAATGCAGAAATTTCCGTGAATCTTATTACTTATACTTCCTCAGGCTGCAGCGAGTCCTCAGCTACTCGAGTAGTAGCTGTCATAAAAGGGGACATGGAAAAAGAGGAGAAAATCTTAGGGTGCTGACAAGCTAGCTTATTGAATTGAATTGAAAAGCTGGCAAACATTTTGTTAGGGCCGTGCAACGTCCCGAAATGATTTTGGCCGTGACGGAAACAGAATCTCATTCATTCTATTTTTTATATTGGAAGCTCATCAAGCTCAGCAATTTTCTAATTAACTTCCTTTAATTTCTCAGTTTTAAATTAATTTACCCCATTCTACTCCAATAAATATACCACAGTATTTTAGCAAATCCTGTTGCAATTCCAATTTATAATCGACGAATAGCTACTTAGAAGCATCCAATCTAATATTTTACTGTTTGCAAGAACTTTTTGGAGCTGTAACTTTCTTAGCTTTTTGATCATCTCATTTTGAATTATATTTCATTCAAACTTCTTAAGGCTTTTTTAGAAAACATGTTTGAGCTCTGAAGTCTTGAAAATTGGTAACAGTACTTTGAAGCGTTTTGGAGCTTGAATACATCCAGCGTTTGTCGGAAACAGAGGTGTCACCGCAGACTGAGGGGATTTTGAATGCCACCCCCTAAAATTGTTACACAATCTGGTTGCCACACCCATTTTGCAATCTTTCTAGAGTTACCTCACCCCCCCCCCAGCAGTTTCTCATAGAATTTGGACGAATTAGAAATTGATCTTGGTGAGAAGTGGAGGGGGACATACCCTCAGTCTTCCCCCTGGCACCGCCACAGGCCGGGAATCCTGCTACAAAATCGGCAAAATCGGATTGTGTTTCTGAGCAAAGTAGCTAGAGGTCCGTATAATTCCGCATTTTATGCTTAACTTGATGTACATATTAGTGATATGAGGTTTTCAACACGTAGCCAATTAGATATCGAAGATAGTCGTTACTACCATTAGAAGCTTTTTAGCATAATCATTATTTGGCCTACTAAAATCTGCGGCAGCAGTATAATGGACGTGTTTTTAATTGGATGCTAGGGGATACCATAGAAATAGATAATCACCTTGGGAGCCTCTTAAATGAGGCTACGGTTCCTTTTTCTTGCTGAAATGAGGCTCAGAGTTTCTAATATCTTCATTTAGGTTGACATTTTGAAATAGGCATTACAACATGAGATCTAAATTTTGCTCAATGAGTTGAAACGTCCATTTCATTATCATTTGCTTTTGCTCTGTTCCAGATTTTTCTTCATCTGAGACTGTAAAAACTCTTTTAGGTTCGTTATTTTATGTAACATTTTCAACCTTGAGTTACTTATACGATGGCGTAAGTGGTTAAAATTTCCCATTCGTATTGCTTGATCTTTGCTAACTGTTTAGCTCGGACACGTTTTGAAAGTGACAGGTGCCTCTATTATGCTCTGCAATGCTATGAGCGAAAAACAAACACATATCGCCAACTTTCATATTGAAATAAGTAGGATTAAATAAGGCCTTTTTAGACTTTTGCAGGTCTTAATACAAAATACTACGGTATGTTATATAATGTATGACACATGTTTATAAACGCAAGTTTCATTAGCCATTTGTTCAGCAAAGTTACTCTTTTTTCTGGCGAACGAAAAGCCGCAAATAGAAGTACTGTGGCAACCAAGATGAATTTGAGAAAAGCTTGGAATTCTAATGCCTCGTGTAACATATCCTTATCTTTATGCAGCCAGTTCAATATATGAAGCTACAAATAGAGAAGAGAAGGGCCCTCGTTCATTTGGAGACATTTCGTATGTTCTTTTTTCTCAATTTGGCTGCTGTGGCGTATCTGCCGAATAATTTCAGATTGTTTAGTTGTTGTACATTGCAATAATTTGCAGATACGCCATGTTTCAAAAGAGATTGCCATCTGGCCTAGTCAATGAGATTGTGAATGTATATGGAGTTCCAACATGGATATCTTGTATCAAGCCAAAAGAAACACAAAGCAAAATATTTGTGTTAGTAATTCCTGGAAACCCCGGACCTATTGGGTTTTATGAGAGTTTTATTGAAAGTTTGTTCCTCACAAGTGATTGCTCTCTGACTATTTATGGAATTTCACATGCAGGTTTGCAGTATATTCATATGATTTATAGCTGTTCAATGTCTTAGTTTCTATCTTTGCAAGTATCTGTAACATCAACAATACCTTTCATAACAATGTTCATAATTGTAGCTCCGTCGTATGATAATTCGTGTATGCATGACACACACTATTATTTTCACCAAAATTGTGCTGCAGCATTATTTCTATATGACGTGTTCCGTTACAGCGCAATTAAGCGTGATTTGATTCTATTTCGTGATGTTTCGTAGATTAAGACACTTTCTAGCTTTAGCCAATTTCCTTTTGCAACGGTGTTCGATGCGAGGTTCATTCTGGATAAAGATATGACCTCCAAATGCAACTTTGTCTCATCGATAACAATTTATCACCTTCAAAGAGCTGGCCCATGTAGTTGCAATCTCTTGATTTTGATCCTATCTCCCCAAGACTCTCTGTTATTGAATATTGCATCATCAAACAGAACCATCTAAACTAAAGCTCTCTAGCTTCTGGCCAGTAGGCCACATTTTGGTTCACCATGCTGTCTAATGCGATGCGCTGTTTGATTACATAGTACATAAAGCTTATATGATTAGCAACAGTATTTAGTAAGAAAGGCTGATTTATAATTAATTTTACTACCGTCTAGGCCATCATTTCATTCCATGTGAATGCAATATTGAAACCAGCGAGGATCATAGTGGAGTCAACTGTAGAGAATTGTACTTTTTTGAATCAAAGCTTTACACGTTGTATGATCAGGTGGACCATAAACTAGCCTTTGTGTACAAGTTCTTACCATATGACAGTGAGATCATCTTGATTGGTCACTCCGTAGGAGCATTCATAATTCTAGAAATCATGAGAAGACTTCAAAGTACAGAACGAATTGTAAAAGGTGTTCTGCTGTTTCCGACAGTAGAGAGAATTACGAAGACATCCAGTGGGAGATTTTGGACTTCAATCGCACTTTACATGCAACAGCCATTGTTATGGATTGTATGGTTATTCAATGTTTTACCATTCTCTCTACAGCATACTTTGGTTGACTTTTGTGTCCTAATAAGAGGGTTTAGCTATGAGAGGAATATACCATTGGCTATTTTATCATTTTTGAATGAACATGGAGTTAGGAACATGCTACAGATTGTCAAGGACATGATTAGAATCGAAGATCTCCCGCAAGAAACTGTTATTGAAGAAAATAAGGACAACATTGTATTTTATTATGCAGAAGAAGATCCTTGGGTACCTTCTTCGTTTTACTCAAAAATGACAGAAAGGTTTCCGTCAGCTGATATTCAAAAGTGTACAAAGCAGCATAAGCATGCATTTGTGTTGTACACTGCTAAAAGAGTTGGAAAATTGGTTTGGGGTTTAATTAGTGATGCATTTGATAAATTGAAATGAGATCGATTCAATCTCTGTTTGCAAAGTTCATAAATATACAGGTACAACTTAACTAGAGGAACTATCAAGATTTGTAGTATGACAGATTACAGTTTGGTTTGTTCTCTAGTGTATGAAATACCTTTAGTGCCAGGAAACCCCCTCCCTCTCCCCCGAACAATTCAATAAGCCATCTTTCGTCAGACCCCGTGCGTCATCATTGTTTAAAGAATTGCATCATATTTTGTTAACTGATGGTCTTCCTAGTTCATGTTGGACATGACTCTATCAGAGCAAAGGAAAGATTGGTCAATTATAGATATTGTCTAAGTGTTAGCAACCACGCCCCTACTAGCAGTGCTAGATAGTTAGCAAGGCAGCAAAGACTTTTAAGGTAGATGGTATGTCATGTATTAGTGACTGTCATCCATATCTTCGTATGCTTCATTACTTTTGCAACGGCTTCAAGGAACTATTACTGTGTGGGGGGCATGGCTCTGTGGCTGCCTTGGATCTACCAATGAGCGCACTTACTGATTTTTAATGAGCCATATTGAAGCAGAATTTTACAGCACTGAATGGCACTAACTGGAAGTGCAACATTAGCAACAGCTAACCATTACTTTACTTCATTTTGCTTTATTTTTACTGTATTTATGCACAGTAAATAGTTGATTTATTCTATTACTCTACTTCTTATCTTGGTTTTACATGCTTGATATGACTATTTGATATCTTGGTAACAGTAAATTAGTTTATAACATATAATGAAATCACGCGTGAAATAAATATGGCAAAATATGCAGATTATCAATTCTATAATTCTGCCCAAAAAAGTATACAAGCTTACTAAATAGAATTTTTATTATGTCATTTGAGCCAGAGATTTGAAAGAAATCAGGCAAATATCGGTTTACTATGGAGGCCATTGAATAGAATCGTGTATACTCAAAAAAGAAAAAAAGAAGAACAGAACACAAAAATCTGGATATGTTTTAGCTTAAGAAGTTAGTGCTGGACTGGTAGAAAAGTTATGAAAGTTCAGTGCTGGATTTGAGACCTAAGAAAGTTGATTCACCTGTATTTAGAATACCAATTATCGGTGAGTAAAATGTTAATTAAAGTCTCAAAAATCCACAACACTACCTATATATATATATATATATATATATATATATATATATATATATATATATATATATATATATATATATATATATATATATATATTTATCATTGTTATATAGTTTTTGCTTCCTTTCTTCAACAGTTTAATCCTTTAGTGTTGACTAAGTTGTATCATTATTTCAGGTGATACACGATTTTTATTTTATAAAAAAGGTTTTGTCAGCCCTGTACTGAAACTTTCTTAACTTTTTCACGATTCAAGTATCAAAACTTTCTTAAGACTTTCTCAGCAAAAGTTTTTAATTTCCAATGTTTGGACATGCACATTAGTGGAAAGTGAAAAATAACCACGCACACTTGAAATATTGATTAGTCTTAGTAAGTAACAGGAGTTAAACTGTTAGAGTGCAACCAACATAAGAAATACATAGCATTCTGTACACAGATAAATAAAATTTTAATACATTTATCAACTTCCTTAGGTCTTAAAAATCTAGTATAGAACTTTCTTATCTTTTTGAGCAGCTGCAAACTACTTCTTTATAAACAACTTTCTTATAAATGAAAAAGCGTGTATTCAAACGAAGAAACTAAGATAGTTTCAACAATTGACTAAAATATCGAGGCTTAGAGGTAATGGAGGTAATAGCTTAGAAGCAAAATCGATAGGTAGGGGGGTCTATTGATAGCTAGGGGGGCTCTTTCCTTTCATGTACCTTTATAAGAAACTTTGACGTTAACCGTAAATGATCGAATGAGCCCCCGGAGGCTTATTGGTTAAAAGCATTTTTAAGGGTGGGTGCTTATTTGAGAGTGGGACTTATTATTTATTAGCAAAAATACAAATAAATATCTTTGAATAATATAAGATATCTTTGAACACTTTGAAGTTAAAAATGTACAAAAAAATAACAGTTAATCAATTTCAATGTCACTGTCACCCTGTGACATTTAAAGAACAAAAGAAAAGATGAGCGAGAGAGAGAGAGAGAGAGAGAGAGAGAGAGAGAGAGAGAGAGAGAGAGAGAGAGAGAGAGAGATGAAGGGAAATGACTTGACGCTTGGAACATCATCATCATTATCGTCGTAAAATTCTTGGGTGCACTTCTTCGGTGGGCAACTTTATATTTGATCAAGATTCCTTCATGCACGAGCGGTCTTCAGAATCGTAGTGGAGAGAGTAGACATTTTAATAGCTATTGCCTTTTATCATCATTCCAACTTTATTGTACAAATGGCTCGGCTAGGTGACTCACGTCTCTGCTATTGAACCAACGAACTCTAAGTTATGATTCACATAGTTCTAGTTCTAATGCTCATCTTAACCTTACTCCTAGTTCTCTTCAAAATTCTAGTTCTCTACGAGGGGTGCGCTTGAATAATGTAGAAATACTAATTTAGGTGCACCAGCATTTTTGCCGACATAGAGTAATCGTAATGCTAGTTTATTCTATTATACCTAGTCTAGTCGTGTATGACGCAAGGGTAGATAGTCCTTAATCCTTAAAACAATAGAATGGAATGCAGTATTATGCACAGTCTTTATTACGGGGATTCCTATGGTGTGCCTAGTTTCACGAAATTACTACGATTGTATTATTTATATCTAATCCAGCGCTTCCCCATTCGTTTTCACCGCCGCACCCCCTGAGACTGATGAGGGCAATCTCGCAACCCCTTGTTTTGCTGATGTTTTCTGAATATATATGCATGTAATTTATTGAAAGGGCATTTAAAGAACAGTCTGATGTTTTTCACATTATTCCTGTTGGTACAGATATCGGATAGCGATGAACGATGTTGCAAATGATACCGCAGTTCATAACAAAAGCTGTTGAACCGTTATTAATTTATTATCAACGTCTCTTGTCGAAAAATGCAGTTTTCTAGAAGTCGTGATTTTTCCTTCAATGGATTTGCTGGCCGGTAGCGACCAGTTATGAAAAAAATATCTTAACTGATATTCTTTGCGACGAAAAAATATATTTACTTCGTCTTTCACGATTGATTCTTGCACCTCCGCGAACCACAGCTCGCACCCCCTATCGGGAAGCGCTGATCTAATCTAACTTATTTCTAAACGACTAGTATAAAGTACTTTTGGACATATACGTGCGTCTTACAATTTAATGAATAGAAACTACCGTTATAACATATGCTACCATTTCCTGGAAACTATGATGATTCTGTTGGCTCATTTCCAGTCGAGCCCTCGACGTATCTCACGAACAACTAATATGCGACGGCACTCTCAACGCGATACGACGTAGACCTCTATAGTCTTCTACAAGCACTGTGAGTCTAAATACCAAATAACTAAATGTGAGACGTCCTAATACGAGGTACAAGTACTTTCGCAAGCTACTTCATCTGTCCTAATTTTCCATGCATGGTCCCATTCTTACATTTATAAATTAGCAGTATGACAACCCTCTTCATCTTCATCGATTACTATTTCATGTGGTGCCAGTTTTGTTACTTCGTTGGGGTCTACATGAAATGTATTTTCTTCTTGTCCATTGTTATCGTTGGGCTAGCAATTCTAGACCAGTATGACAAGGGTTTGCTTCTTTGAAGCAATGAACATCTTTTTCATCACATCCATCGATGTTGAAGTCAAGGCATATGCTAAAAAGGATTTGCTTATGTGGTTCAGTACTTCTTCTCTAATGCTCTCAGCCGTAATGAAAATTGCGGGAAATTCAAATAACTACCCATGGGGGCTTATTTGGGAATGGGGACATACTGGAGGCTTACTCAATCACATACAGTATGCAAGAAAATAATACTGTTGTCCAGTAAACAACGTGTTTTTGAAACATAATAATGACTCTTCTATACTCTTATTTCCAAAAAACCAACAGAGTCGGGGCTGTGCTCCCCGTGACTGTCCTCTTGCACCCCACTGCCTGGAGGGATAAAACCTGTCTGTTCCATCACTTTGGAGGGGGGGGGGTCGAGAGCTTTGCTTGACTATTTGAAAGGTCAATTATTTCTGCTAGGGGGACAAAACCATGCAACATTTTTAAGTTAGGGGCATTGCCCCTCCGTGCCCCCATGCAGGTACTCGCCTGGTTTAGGTGTTTCCATATTGTAGAAATAAAATTGTAGCCATAAAGTGTCTACATTTCACACAATTTACTGAATGCACTTGAAATAGTCTTTCTATTGAAAAAGGAAAGTAAATGTATGCAAACCGTATCTTGGCATTGGAGAGCAAGAACGGAACATATTGGAAGCAAATGCTAAGTTCAAAAGCTGTTACAAACCTTTCTGCTTGATCTCCCATGGTTTTTTCCCTATCCGCGTCGGTAAATAAAGCTTTCTTGTCAATTGTTCTAACCTTGTTCTGACTCGTAGAAGAAATTCAATTGATATTTATGAATGGAATGCAGTTGTTAAGTATGGGGGACGAAGACTCAAGTCATCAAGAAGAAATGTTAGATGAAGGCTACGTTTTTGTATTTGATAGAAGGCAGATAAATGGAAAATCCGTCAAGATATCTTTGGGTGGACTTTTCAATTATCAAGAATTTCGAAGTAAAATCAAAAAGGTTTGTTATTGTCGTAACGTTATTGTTAGGCAGCAAATGGCCTACTCAATGGCTGCGAAAGTGCATGCGGAAAAGCAATCTATATTGCATTTTCTAATAATAGGTTAAACTCATGAATAAATGTTATTTAGGGCTTACGCTACTGTTGATTCCGTTGCATGGTAATTGGTATATTGCGTTTGCAGTTACAAAACATTAGCGGTATGGCGCGAAGTGCAAACGACTGACGGTAAAGAAAAGGTTATAATATGTGTTTCCGCTTTAGGAACTAAACTATTTCAGGTTTTGGTAAAGAGGTCTTTTATCGACTGCCCTCCCATTAAGTGCAAGGGTGGTTGTAATGGAGCAATGGCAAGCACGTACGTTGACAGACTATTTGAGATGAACGAGGAACAGTGGCGGTGCCACTGGGGACTGGGGGAGGCATGTCTTCCCCGGTTCTCTTCAGGATGGATTTTCAAATTCACCCACATTCGATGGGAAAATTTTAGGAGTGGGATGAGAGCGCACTGGCAAGATTTAGTACTGTTTATTTCATGGAATTGCTCTTTATCTCGTGTATCGCCAAAATAGCGCTGTAGGTGGTATCACATAAAATAGTAGGATAGTTACTTCCTTACAGTAAGTAAAATGGGTGTTGTCGTGAAAAGGCAGCGGTCGCGGCGACGGGGGGGCCGGGGGGGCCTTGGCCCCCCACTTTTTGCTAAGATGAAATTTGCGCATTTGTATTTTACTGTTCTTCGTTAGTATGTATTTACAAATTTTTGTTCATAATTTGAGGTATAAAGGGCTGTTTTTTGGGGGTATCAAAAGCTCTTTGGGACGCACAATTTTATCTGTCATCCAAGCATAGTGGGGCAGATTAAAAATTTTATCGAATTTCTGGCCCCCCCACTCAAATACTCGCGCCGCGACCCCTGAAAGGGCGTGGATATTACTGGGTGTGGCTTACTAAAGTTCCCCCAGCCTATGGTAGCAAGCACCTTGAGGAGAAACAGTGTTAGCTATTTGCATTGAGAAGTTGAAAGAAGGCTGGGGTGCCCATTTTGTGGCAGTTGATAGAGGAATAATATTTACAGCAAACAAATTTCTTTATTTCATATTTATGAAATGTGTGATAACATGAAGAGCATGCTTTTATATTGATATTATTTTATATTATTTCTTTTTCATTGAATTCACATGTGCCAAGTGCCTGTAACTTGTTTGCAGATGTACAGATGCTGTGCTAGAAGGCATTAGCCACCTGCCCCCCATCCACCCACTGGTCGATGGTTGATGTCTGCCCTTTTATTAATATCCATCAGAGTTTAATAGCGCTTTTGTGATTGTCTGTTGTTTGTTGTTAGTTGTTCAAAATGTGGAGTTGCAGAACTTGTAGTGCCTGTACAGGAAGAAACAAATTATCTCCTGATTAATTATATTAAGAGCATCATTTGAAACACTTGTTTCAAAACTATAGATATTTTCAGGGCCCAGATATATGTAATATGCAATTGGATGACTTATTGTCATTTTATGGAAATTAGAATCACAATTGACAGTTATTGGGGCTGGGGGGAGGGACGATAGCCCCCTCTGTTATGAAATTGTGTTACCTGTAGATCAACATCAGTCAAACTCTTGTCTGGACAGTGCACAACCCCTCCCCCCAGTATGAACCAGATAGTACTTCCATTGCATCTCCCACATTAAATTAGAAGCTGAACAGATATAAATCTATAGTTGTATAGATAGGTGATCATATTCCAATTTGAATCTTGTATTGAAAAACCTATTTCCTTAATGTCACAAATACAAACAAAATTGTTTGCACCAATATAGGATGAAACAGGTAATATTGTTATGAAGCTGATTGTTGCCAATGTGCATAATGAATTTAAATTTTGCAGGCTATTGGAATTCAAGATTCTGATGAAAGAAAATTTGTTATTGTCACAACAAACAGGCTGAGAATTACAAGCAACCAGTCATATGGTAAGATACATGATATATGGAGTTTTGTTATGCTATGATATTTCCATATAGTCTTAGCTTATCATCAGGGGTGCTAGAACAGGGTAGCATGGGTAGTTGACCTTCCTGTCCTAGTGAAAAGGGGGCAAAAATGCCTTTTTCGTCAAAATACTTATTTGAAAAAATTAGATCAGGGAATATTTTAAAGTACACTCATCTTTTCTAAGTATCATAGTAATTCTGTTTTATTTCATAACATGGCTTATTATTGTGCTTTCTTAACATCTTTTATCACACAAAGTTGTAGTGAAATAATAAGACATCTACTTCCCTGCGGTCACATGAATGATGTGGCCAACAAATGGCATGGTCATTAAAAGGTGTGGTCTGGTGCCCTACAAAAGGAAGCTGCTTCTTGCCATGATTTGCTACTAGTATGCCTGCTTATCACATATTTGATAGTCATTGCACAACTGTAAATGCCTAATTATTTTTAATTTTGAGTTTTTCATTTGGTTTGTGTCCCACAACTATCCATCATATATCAGGCACACAACTAAAGGGATCCTGAGAGCGTAGATCCCAGCCTTCTCATGCAAATGAACAAAAGTATCCTTGTTGTAGTGCCCTTTCTATATCATCAAGAAGGGTGTTTCCCCTGGATGGAAAAGACATGATTTTGAAAAGTTCCCCTACTGTATTAAGAAGTAGCAATAAGAACCATTGCCTTTCAGAGCAACAATATCAGTAAACCTCCCACAGTATTTCCTCCACTTTTGAATCTGCAAAACAATATTCACAGGCTGTATCTCCTTTTGAAAAGTTTTGATGTGCCCTTTTTCATGGATTGGATGGACCCTGCCCTCAAAAATTCCTAGTTGTGTGCTGGTATGTCTATGAAGAACAATTTAATCACTTCATAAAAGAGGGAGATAATTTTTTGCACATTATTGCTATTTGTCTTTCATCTGTTTCTGAGGAGTTTATTTTTCAATTTGCTTTTTACGCAGAAAGCTATGTTGAAAGTGGAGATACATTATACATATTACGAGATGCAAATCAAGATTTGGTGGAGCCCGTAATGGAACACATCGAGTATCTTCCTCATTATGATACACTCGTAAAGAGCGGGATGTATGAATATTATGAAAGTGCAGGCCAGAATCCATTGTGTCAGTATCATTTATTTTGTTAATTTCATCATACCTCTCATTCCACTTTTGTTTCAGCTGCTTCTTGTCTCCTTAATTATTTCTGTTTGACTGTTTGCATGCTTCTCTGTCAATTTTTTGTCTGTCCGCCTTCTGCTTAGGAATTCTCTGAATAAAAAACAAGTTATTTCAATAGGAAGTTAAGTTTATATCCAATTTGAATCCTAGGCTTTGCATTTGCGGAATTGATTGACAATGCTTTGACAGCCACAGCATTTAATGAAGGTCCAAGGGAAATCAAGTTGACCTTAGTAAGATGCCTGATATTTTTTATTTTCTTTTTTCTGAGATACTGGAGCTTTTGTTCCATTTAGCTGACTCAATTGCAGTAGATGTCACTGTATTTGTAGAAAAACAACAGGGAAAAATGGATTTTTAGCCTTTGGTTCCCTCATGGCCTTATACTCTTTTTCTTCATTGAATTTCCAAATTTTGCTATATTTTTAAAACCTGCTCCAGCATAGACTTTTATTGATGTTTTGCAAACATGTTTTATTTATGGTCATGTTGCTCTATTATTCCACTTTTTTGATCTGTGAAATTTTAGAAATATCTTAATTTAGGCATAGATTCATTTGGAGCATTGTTTCCCTACCATTTTGAGGCACGGCACATACTTTCCATAAGAAAAATCGCACTGCACAGATAGATGGAAGAAAATACATAATTTTTGCATCCATCAGGTGAGAGCAGCATTTTCCAGGGCGCGGCTGATGACCTCTTACGGTGCTCTAGTATGTCGCACGGCAAAGTGGTTGGGGGGCATTGCTATGGTAGATATAAAACTTGTTTTGACAGTGAATGTTTAGTAAGAATTTTGTGAAAATTTTGATTCAATGCTGGTGTTTGTTGTTTTATGTAGTATTTCGACAGCACTTCTTGTGTAAATGCAGTTTGTGTCTCTGACAACGGCAGCGGTATGACTTCTAAGGATCTCAATAACTGGGCTGTATACCGTCTGTCAAAATTCAATAGGAATCTTAAACCTGGGTAAGTTCCATCAGCCATGCGGTGATTTTTGCTTGATTTTTTTGTTTGCATCCAGTTGATAATCATTATTTATAATGTTCTCTTTT
>OLMO02000277.1:16186104-16201186 GCA_900291935.2 Cassiopea xamachana | reverse complement strand
GACTCAAAGTCAGGACCACGGATCAGTTTTGATATTTTTAGTTTTATTAACGTTGAAATTGTTTATTGTAGTATCTAGTAATCAAACAATTGCGGAGGCCCAGCCACCTGACACTAGAGGCCCCAGGGGGGACAAGCCGATTTTTGAGTGTTTCTGGAATGGACGGTTAATACCATACACAAAAATTGACTCGTAAGTGTCGGTATTTAGTTATGCTTATTGCTTATAGACACTCACTTGGCTTAAATGTTAAGTAATTAAATTTGAAAATTTGTCAATGAATTGTTTATGTATACATTAATTAGTTGTTCCTCTATATGCGAATGTCAAGGAAACCTGTGGGAGCATTCTTAAGATTTGATTTTGTTTAGCTCCAACCAGTATCTTATCCTTGCCAGAAATGAACTGCCTGTTGCAAGGAGAATCATATTATGTTGCAAGGAGAATTGTATTATGTTGCAAGGAGAATCATATTATGTTGCAAGGAGAATCGTATTATGTTGCAAGGAGAATTGTATTATGTTGCAAGGAGAATCGTATTATGTTGCAAGGAGAATCGTATTATGTTGCAAGGAGAATTGTATTATGTTGCAAGGAGAATCGTATTATGTTGCAAGGAGAACCGTATTATGTTGCAAGGAGAATCGTATTATGTTGCAAGGAGAATCGTATTATGTTGCAAGGAGAATTGTATTATGTTGCAAGGAGAATTGTATTATGTTGCAAGGAGAATCATATTATGTTACAAGGAGAGTCATACTTTGTTGCTCTTTTACTGGTAATGTGAAAAGTGTTTTGAATGATTTTGACTCCTATCTAATACAACATTAGCGAATAAGCTCTGTAGTCAAAGAAAGCTAAGCTTTTTCATCAATACATACGAAGAGTTCCATGCAACACTCTGCAGCTGATATTGTAGAGTTTAGCAAAATAATAAGACAAAAGATTCTAATGCCCCTTGCTGGCCGCTGCAAATTCTTTTGGTAACAGTTTTGTCATTTCTTGACATGAAACAAGTGGGACTGTGTTTTTCTTGGTTTGGTCCTAATGGAATTTTTCCCAGTCCTTTAGCTGTTAGCTCTTCAAGTCATCGTCTTGCTGAGTCTCTTCACATACTAAGCCGTAGGCAAGTAACATCAATTGGGAAGATAGTGAGCCACTGACCATACAACTTTGCAATCACAGCGCCGGAATTTGGCTCAACCATGGACAGTTTGATTTGCATAACATTCATACTCCTTGCATTTCACGCTAGCGTTTTGCATTACGAGAGAAAATGAAGTGCCAGTAGTTGCAAACTGTTGATGTTATGATTAGGCACTTTTGTCTAACATCACCAACCAGGAATACTTTTCCTGTAATATGCAATGAGCTGAAGATCCAGCTTGCTAGTTATGATGGTAGATTTTTACTGCGGTCCTGTCCAAGTTACTGCTGTTGATCCGTCAGCTAGCTTCAACTGTGAAATACTTAAGCATTTGAAAGATCTTGTTTAAGAGGATAGTAGAGAATATGATCACATTACGCCATTTGTTACTTACAAAGTTACTCTGTTTTCAATTGTTTTGATATTTTGGTGACATTTGATTAATGGTTTTTGTAGTATTTCCCTGTTTAATAATTGTTAAGAAAGTTAAAACATTTTTGATAGGTTAGACTGGTGTATACCTCCTAAAAAGAAGACAAATGTTAAACAGGAATGCTACTACAGGTAAGGTGTCGCTTTCTATGTTATGGAAACTAGGCCTAACAGTCCGAAATTAAAAGTAGCTAGAAAGACTTATAATTTTATGAAGCATACAATCGATATTTTGTTTCTCAAATGTTTACTGTTCGATAATACTTTTTTAACACTTGTTCACTTTTTTAACACTTATATAGATTCAGTGTTTAGTTCCAAGGCTGTTTCAGGTGCTGGGCTCGTCCCAGGTTTGTTTTACGTGCATGTCTTCCAACATATTAACTGTCTTTTTAAATTTGGGTAGGTGTTCCATTTTATGCACAGTAGAAATGCTAAAATTGTTGTTTAATTTTTATGACTTTTTCAAATGATTCAAAGCCTTAAGCATAAGCACGGATAGTGAAAAATTAGTATCTTAATGCTGCAAGTTTCATATTTTATATTATGTTAAAAACCTATTATATGATGCAAGGATTTGCTGACGATGACCTTAAAATATTTTTAAATTTCATGTTTGCATACATCATTTCCATATCCTTCATTTCAAATTCTTTCTTTTATTTCCCAAGTATCGATAAGATGTTTCTATCAAAGAAACTAAGAATTATATTTGCATCTCCTGTGTCTGCCATAGATGGAAAGGACATTTTGTGGGCGAGTTCCATCTACGACAGCTACTTACAATAATTATACAATACAATTTCAACAATTAAACTAAAATCAAAACAAATAACAAAAATAAACCTCAGCCAGGTGTCTCAAAAAAGACTCCCACACCTTGCATCACCTGTAAAGGAGACGCTTTAGATAAAAAGAAATATATTAGGTGTGAACACCAAAGGACCTCTCCTACTGAAAGCTTATTTAGGATGGAACCCCTGTGGGAAGACACAAGCATGTTATCAGTACTGGGTTATAGGTCTTGAGGAATTTACTTATATCTTGTGTTTTAGTTTTTAATCCAATATATAACTTTCCTTTATTTGATTACAGGATATCAGGTGCTCTTTTTACTGACGATTCCTTTCAAGTCAGCANACAAATAAGCTGACTTTCATTGATCTGGAAGGAAAACTTAGAGAAAAAACTACAATCTTCAGCAAAATTGTAATGGGGCAGGTGTGTAGTACAATCTCTTCTCATTTTCCTCTTCAAGCTCGCTCGTTTTACCCTTTATTGTCATAATGCCATATATATATATATATATATATATATATATATATATATATATATATATATATATATATATATAAAAAAAATCAGAGCCGCATTTGCGTAGCATATAAAATATATATATACAGAATGATTCAAAAATATACTCTGCATTATGTGTATACAAAACATATATTTTGAATCAGTTTAGTTTTGAATCATTCTGTATGTAAATATATATATATATATATATATATATATATATATATATATATATATATATATATATATATATATATATATATATATATATATATATATATATATATATATATATATATATATATATATATATATATATATATATATATATATATATATATATATGTATATATATATTTAAATTCATATGCAATATATGCTTATGTATACACGCCAATGCCTCTACAGACAGAAATTTGTAATTCTACGCCAGCTTTAATATTTATGTGTCACCTTAAGGAGCAAAGAACCATCATCAGTCGAGCATTCAATGAATGGGTCAAGAATTGTCATGAGGTTTATGATAAGCAGGTAAGTTTTAAATTATTGTCATGCACGTTTTTTACATGAAAACTATCATTTTGCTTAAGTCTTAATTTTGCTAACTTTTCCCGGAATTGGGGGTGAGATTTTAAAAAATTTTCTTAACTTTTGTCGAAACAAAATGGCCAAAATGGGTTACCCTTTCTTTATTGATCTTTCATACTCCGATTTGACTTTCATCTTTAGCATTGTGAATGTAATAACGAGATATCAATTTTTGGGCAACGAAAACACTTACTTTCGGAAATTGAGCCTTATGATTTTCTTAAGATTTTCTGATTTTGGCCGTTTAAGCCTCATTTTCTTATAAATCTTTTTTTCTTATAAAGAAGAATGTGTAGTATTCTACTGACCTGTCATCCTGAAGGTAATGATGGTCATGATGTCACCATAAAAATCACCATTCATTGTTCACAGATATTTGTTGCTTTTTGAATTATATTTGTCTACAAGGTTTTGAAACTTCATGATGATAATATAACTTTATCATCAATGATACACCTCACTCAAGAAAGGCAGTGTATGATTGGCAAGTCTGCATTATAATTTATAAATAAAAAAAATCCTGTAAGATACAAGTTTCTTAAAGCTTACAATGAAATAGATTGACCACCAATAATAATAATTATAAATAGTAATAATAATAAATAATATCCTTCAGCCTCGTGAATGCTTCAACTCTGAAGTTATTGTTCTAAGAGCGATTTATGAAATCTCAAAAGCGAAGTTAAGCTAATATAGGAAAAGTAATTGGTACTTTGTGCTCATTAGAAGTTTCGAGACAGTTATTGGTTACCTTGCTAGGGTTTATCGGGAAGTATTCAACGGAAGATTTTGCAGCGACTCTAATGTAAAAGTAGGGTATGCTAGAAGAAGAAGGGGGAAGGGCAGATATGTAACAGCAGATCAACATAGTTGTTATGCTACATTTCAATGCAACAAATAGCTTTCTAATCGCAATTTCCTCTCCAGTTTTGGTGAAGAGGAGACGATTTTTGTTTTTTAGCTTCTTTTGTTTCATTGTCATGTTTGCATATATGTTTACATGTTCGCATGTATGTTCACATGCTCGCATGTATATTCATTGAGCGCAGTTAGCAAGCTCATTGGTGATTTTTGCTGTAGAAAATTAAAATGATGAAAATACTGTGCATAGTAGAAGTACCTCCTCGCTTAAGTTGTGGTATTGTGCTCGTAGCTTGTTATCAGTAGTCTGAAATTTCCTGCTTTATGAAGAAAGCTCTTTCTTGTTTCAATTATTTGCTCTTAGCTAAAACTTTTGCATCTTGAACTATTGATATAATGTTTGATTTCAATTTCAGATAAAATTTTTGGGCTTCGTGGAGACAGTACACCGGAAGGATGTGGCACAGAAGAGAAATCAAGGAGTTTGGTCGGTTTATGAAGGGGTTGAATGGGATGGTAAAATATTCAGAGTTGGACAACTGGTAATATTTTCAACTGTATTTACAACTTTTTATCTTTTTCATCAATAGCTATATGATACTTTACGTTTTACTTAAAATACAGAAATAGCATTGGAAATTTTCTGTCTACATATTTTACCCTTAGAATATTACCGTTTGTTGATACATATATAATGATTTAACATACATATTACCAATTCGAAATTGACCTGTTGCGTAAGGAGGAGCTAGCCAGCAGAGGCGTTACATTCAGCAAATGAAATTTCCATTAAAGAAGATGTTACAGACAACAGTGTTATCTTCAACAGCTGTAAATATCTCTTACAGACAGCTAAGAACAATTGGCTCATTATTTTTTACTAGTCATCCTTTTTCTCCTTAGGCAGAATCTCATAATTTTGCTTCCTTGCAACGCCTTACTTATGCCTATCATTGTTTGGTAATGGTTATATCTTTGCTAGTAAGAAATTAATCAAACGAAGCGAATTAAGAAAACTAGCTACAAATATTCATAATTAGGAGTTTTTGGTATTTTGATTCTTTCAAATACATGCAATCTTAATCTATATCTTAGTGTTGTGGCTCTTTAACCAATTCTTGTTTCATGACTTTTAGAGAAACTGCTCTGCTAGTGATTGTACTTGAGCTTTTTTCAGTTCCAAAATAAAGTTACTCTGCTACGCATATACCACCCATTTTCATGACTTCAGTTTCTGTTGCTTGATGTGAGAGGACACTCCTTTCGTTGACTGAACTTCGTTGAAGTTGATTGGAGTCAGTTTCATGCGTGAAGTTGATTTCGCTTGAGTTTATGCTATTAGCTGGTGCAGTTGGCTTCCTCTTTAGCCCTATTAGACTTTGTTTCTTTTTGCTGTTTAACTGAAGAGTTCTATCTTTTCCTGTTTGATGACTTAAGCTTTTCTTCACTTTTCTTGCTTTGACCTTCTCATCAAGGTACTTCCAAAAGAAGTACAACAATGGGTTTGTCATTGAATTGGAAATCATGGGGAAATAGGCTGGGGTAGAGATCTCTCCTCTCATCATTAAACTAATTGCAGATGGTAGCATCATTGCAACAAATGTCAGAGAAATTGCGAAACACATGCAAACAAGATTGAACTCTCTCTTGGTATTTATTGCTTGCTCAAGAGAAAAGCCTGATGGTTTTGATAAAAGCCTTCGACGCTTAATGATTACCTTGTATATTATGTAGCTGTAGGAGAAGATCAAAACAGAGCTTGTGATTATGATCAGAATTGCAATATAAACATCGATTTGTTTGGCACCAGTTATATAGTTAATGGGGAAAGTTAGACAACCGAAGGACCATGCACTGATCAATATCAACGCCAAATTTCTGTTTTTCGACCACATCCTGTGTTTTATTGGGTAGGCAACTGCTAGCAATCTTTCAATTGTAATCCCAAACGTGTGTGCCACTGAGCATGCAACAGAAAACCACAGTGGCAACATGCCATCATCTATTTGGCTCAGAAGTATTTTGGCCCGATATAGGAATGTTAGTGTACCTTTGGAAAAGCCAACAAGTAAATCACTCACAGATAGGCTCAGGAGCAACCATTCATAATTAGTCAGCTTTTTGTACTTTCTGAAGAGTATGCAAATTTCAATTGCATTGACGATGATCACTGCGCTTACAATGCATGAATATACGATCTGCTGTGCTTCTGTGAGATGTGGCATTGTCAGGATTTCCCAACTTTGGTACTAGCTGCCAATTGCTTGTTTAACTAGAAATGGCGTAATTTTAAACTGTTTCTTTGCTTAAGCTTGTAGCGTGATCGACTCTCTCTTATGCAGATTCTTAGCAACAAGGTTATTCATCACATTTGATAAATGCTGTCAATGTGTTGAGAGAAGCATTTTATTGTTATGATGTAACATTTACTAAGCGTTTTATGTGGTCGCATAGAAACACGTCTCTTGAGAGTCTTTGTGTTACTCTTCTGTGTCATCCAGTAGTTGGACTTTTCTATTGATGTTTCAATTGGGAGCCTTGCGCCCTATTGTAGGGCTACCAAATGCAGCTTGTTCTAACTCTCTGTTCTTTGATAGCTCTTCCTGTAGATTTTCCAATCTCTCGAAACCTTGCGCCAATGCAATCGTTCAGTGGCTGAGAAAATCATATGTCCTCTAATTTATGACTGTTGGTAATTAAGTTGTGCAGCTGCTTTCTTAATCATGTTAATGAACTCCGTTAAAGATCGAATTCGTCATGTTAGTTTTTTATGTTTTTCCATTCAAGCAACGAGAAGATCAGCCTCCTTTTCCAAAATAGCGATTTAAGTTCTTTATTGCTTTGATTGAGAAACGCAATTGTTGAATCGTCTTTTGGCTGGTCGTGTCGGTTTTTACTGATAAAGAGAAGAATTAATTCCCAGTTTTAGTTGAAAGGGCAGGTGCTTTCCACCAATTGCTGTCAATGTGTGCTTTTATTGGCGCTTTCTCGTCCATCCATTTTATTCCTTTCTATTTAATCTATTTCTCGCAATGATGTTTGTTATGCTACTATGGCACTATTTGCTTTCAGCGCGCTGTTTATGACGAAAGTACTTTAACTTCCATCAATTTTGCTAATCAAAGTTATGGTCTTATTCCATTTTAAAAAATGTTTACCTAGACTATAGCAAAACTACTTTTGAGAATGTGAATGTAAGACAGTTTTTGCGGCTTTCTGTTTTCTTTAAAATTTAGTAAACTTTTATTTAGATTTTATGGAAATTGCGGCTGTTTTTTTTACATTTATGATGCGCTGCATATGGTATACTTTCAAATCAATAGTAATAGGCAGTTTTAGATTGCAAAAGACAATGTTATCACGTGATATAATTGATTGCCTTTGAATAACGTATTTATGCTTATGCGTTCAAGCTGTATTAACTTTCCTTTTGTTATAATTTTAAATAATGCAGATATGTATATATATATATATATATATATATATATATATATATATATATATATATATATATATATATATATATATATATGATGTATAAAGTCACTAGAAAACTTGCATCCAATCAAATCTATGCATGTTCAATATTTTGTCATTTGTGGTGTAATTTCTATCAGATTATATTATTAGCTCAATTTCCTCATGTAGCATTCGCTTGTAGCAGTTGAAGGATTAATGAAAGCTTAAGTGGCCTGGTGAGCGTGGATGAATCCTCCATGGATGCTAGCTTTTCATTTTGTATTTAGAGTCGGCTTTGACGGATGATCGATGTGAAGTATTATCATTTTTCAGATAAGAACTATGAGAACTTTACCGGCTTTGGTAGGAAGAATACGGAGATTTTATCTTTATGGTGACCACAATGGGGAAGATGTATTTGCTACGGGGGGAGAAATCGAATTTATGCAAGTAAGACTTATATCTACATATTTTCCAATAGTTAATTAGTGTAAAAGATTTTATGCTCTTGTAATTTCCACAAGCGTCTTGTGTTACACTTGTGTACTACACTGCTTACTGGCTGAGAAACTTAAGTTTACATAAGTATTTATGAAGAGAATTTTAGTGAGAGCTAGGAAATCACCCTGTTTTAAGAGCTGGCTTTAATCAATGGTCTACCAAATAGAGTTTATTGAACCAAAAAAGTAGTATTTCCATTATTTATGATATTTGTATGAATATGAGATTCAAGAAAAATTGAAAAATTTTAGAGAATAAGTGATACAGTGGAGCCTTCATTTAACGGACTCGAGTGGGACCAGTTTTAGAGATGGGCTCGCTGTAGAGAGTGTTCACTGTATGGAGGCTTTCGCTGTGTGGAGGTTCTATAGTATGATCGTGTGAAATTTGGGACTCGAGTAGTTGTCCGTTGTTTAAAGGTTACCATGGTAAAGAGGTGCTCGTTGGTGGAAGTTCCACTGCATTTGAAATTCATTCTTCAGCACCTTTTTTGGAGTATATGCTTGGTGATTTTGTATATTTCAGGAACCCGAGGCGCTCTATGGAGATGTGAAAGTTTTACCTTTAGAAAAGCTTGACAGAAGCCCATCAGATGATGTTTTGAGAGAGTTTATTCAAGAAGAAGAGCTTAAGTAAGTTTTTATGGTTGTCTTGAACTGGCATAACTTCTTCTCACTGTATTTGTTTATTTTTGTGTCTTTCAAATGCAATGATTTGTTTATTATTGTGTCTTTCAAATGCATTGTCTGAGTTTGCAAGACAACCTTCATTGCCTTCTGTGATAAACTTGGTAATTACAAGTGCTCATGACCACGTGCTTTGGTTTGTGTACTAGCTGCAAAATATTTGCATTTGCCTTTTGATGGAAATCACTGGAAGCAGTATTTTTCATTCAGAATCTTGTAGGGAACTTAGTTCATCTGAAACGTATCCTAGAGTTTCAATATTACAGCATTACTAATTGAAAAGGACGAGTTAAAAGTAATATTAATACGTTTGTTTTGAATTTCTGACCATAGAATCTTTTGTAGAAGTTTAATACTTGTTGCTTACATTTTTAGATTACCTGCCTCTCTCATGTTGCAATGGCCGGATGCCAACAATTTGGTGGCAAACTCAAAAGTTGCTGCTGGCTCTACGATAGGTATGCTACTTGTGAAGCTGCCATTTTTAAAGTAGAGAATGCCATTGTTTAAGATAGAGAATGCCATTGTCTAAAATAGAGACTGCCATTGTCTAAAATAGAGAATCCCATTGTCTAAAATAGAGACTGCCATTGTCTGAAATAAAGACTGCCATTGTTTAAGATAGAGAATGCCATTGTCTAAAATAGAGACTGCCATTGTCTAAAATAGAGAATCCCATTGTCTAAAATAGAGACTGCCATTGTCTGAAATAGAGAATGCCATTGTTTATAAGAGAGAATGCCATTGTTTAAGATAGAGAATGTAGTTGTTTAGCACCATAGATACATGAAAGTAGAGCGTATCATGAGAGGTGAAAGATTTACGCCTAATTTATAGTGATCAGCAGCATTTAATTTCTTAAATTTGTAGTATACATTCACTCCTTAAATATTACATATTTATTTTCATCAATAGGGAAGTGGATATAAAGAGTTTGTTATAGATGAAACCATATAGAACTTACCTTCATCAAACTTTGTCTACTTTTTTTAGTTTTGTTTAGCATAAAATAGTTTGGTGTCTGATTCCCTGTAACATGATATTATTATCTGATCGCGACAACTCTCTTTGATATTTTCCTCTGGCAATTTTCCCACTCTGAATTTTGATTTCTCATTTGTATCTAGGCCCAGTAAAAGTCGATATACTGAACGGCAAAAATGAGTCTATTCATAAATTGCCAGGGGAGCGAATGAAAAAACTACTTATTGAACTTAAAGTTATATACCATTGTAAGTATATTTGCGTTTTGGTGTTGGAATATCTGGAATATTTTGAGGTTCTGTTTTAAAGCATAGGCACTATCATGTACAATTTTATTGATTTTGTGAAAGCACTCAGCGGTCTAAGATGGACTTTTGGCAAGCATATTTTATCGCTGCCTTTTGTGTATGATTTTAAAAAAGGATAATTTTCAGCACTGAATTAGTGTCATTATTGCTCGGTGTTCATTTTTAGGCGAGAAAGGCGAAGACAGGACAGTTTTACAACTTACTTGTCAGCATGGAGGGAAAAAGTGGCCTTACTGGTTTCGTAAAATAGGCATGTTTCATGTTTGATGTTTCATTGCTGGCAATTACTCAAAAGTCTTTTCTAGAATCACTTTTACATTTCCGTTACATTGATTATTTAATTTTTGCACCAAATATCCTTTTCCTCCTAGTAATTTGGATACCTTTTCCTATGAAAATTTGTTTCATAAATATCTTATTAAAAAAAACTCTTTTTCTGTATTGTACACTATATGAATACAGTATTTGCATTCATTACTATGGTTTATTATGAAAATAATTGGATTTAGCCAAATTACCCGTAAATTATACCATGGAACCCTGTAGCTACGAGAAATGACAGCACAAGATTTTCTCAAACGTTTTCAGTTCAACTTTACTGCTTCCATAGAAGTTTTAGAGACAATAAGTCCCTTGTAACTACCTAGGAATAATAATTAACATTTTAGTTATCACTGCTTTTTCTAAGCACCTGCAAAAATCAGGCCCGTATCTTTCGAGAATTTTGATGTATTATCTTTCTTATATTTAGTAAATATCACTGATATCGGAAGACATACTCTACAATTCCGGACAATATTATCAGATACGAACCCTTTGAAGTCCCTTCCAAGTGTAGACATTCCTTTTTTCGTAACTGAAGCAGATCCGAGTATGTTGGCAGTTGGATTGTTGGAAACACCTCTCAAAGTGGGAGTCCCGTTTCAGGTAATTCGCTTTCCAGCATTCCTTTTGTTTGAAGGCAGGCAGGGCGGGCGCCACCAAGTAAAAAGTGGAAGGGGGCTGGAAAAAGTGGGAAGAGGCTGAGAAGTCAAGAAAATTTTTGTTTTTTTAAGACATCTGTCTTTCCAAAATCACTTGGTATCAAAAACTGGAGGGGTGGCTTAAGCCTCCCCCAGCTTTCGCAGTGGCGCTGTACCTGGAATGTGACTGGTTATTAAGAGCAATCTTTGACAGCCAGTAACTTAAAGCAACATTTCGTTAGTAACTCTACTTCTTAGCACTGAGAACTCATTTTGATGTGTAAAAGTATCGTGGTATTCATACCAAGTCTGTTCACTTTCAGCAATTCATTTGTGTTGTTTACTGTTCTTCATAAGAATGTTGTTGCTGCATTGGTATTTAGAAATGAATTTACGATATTCTTTGCATGGCACCAGATTTTCTCCTAGCTCAAAAGTGGAGATATTGCTTCACCAATGATTTCTCTCTTTCGGGCTGCAGAAATCCTTTCAATTTGTTCAGCTAGGGCATGATTGCTTGTTACAGAATATTGTTTGAATTGGCTTCATGAATATTGTTCTAGCATTAGTTATATCTTACAGGAATGTTTTATTGATATCAGAGAATTTTTAAGCTTAATTGTAATGCATAAATTTTGAATACTATTCAATATCATTGTATTTAACCATCTAAGATTTCTAAATCATTTCTTTTCCTTATCGTTCTAAAGATGCCGTTGACTTTGCAAGATGGATTTGGAAACATTGTGAAACTAAAATCGAACGACTGCTTACCAACCATTTCAGCACCGTATGGTTTTCAATATTTGTATCCTAAACGTTGTCCCAATGAAGTTTTGTTTTATTCATTGTAACGTACCTTTGAAAATACCTGAGATTAGTTGATTGTATTTGCTTACTTCATGATACATGATGCTTTGTTTGAAGTTGCATGAAATACCTTGGTCCATTTTGGTAGCATTAATTGGTATATTATTTAACTTGTTTTGTAGTGATTTCACTTTCAAGTTTAGTGGCACAAAATATTGTGGAAATGCTTTGATAGTAAGAGATGTCACTGCAGAAGGCCTTGTTTCATCAACAGGAGGCAAGGTGAGCTGGAATTAAAAGCATTTGCTGCTTTAGAGTAATTAGTAGTTTCCTTGGTGATATCTTGAATCTGTCCAATAATGAGTGATGTCTAGCAATGCCAGTGAAGTACATAAACTAGGTATTTAAAGTTAAAGATGACTGCTTCAATCTTAGAATCGGATTAAATTGCCCTTGCTTGATGCTTTCTCTAAATAGAATTGACATCTTAGTACACGCTATATGTCCATTAAGAAAGCCAATAAATCTTGGGACCTGAGATGAGTTACTCATGGCACTACCCTACAAAAAAGAAATTTAAAACAAACATTTCTAAAAGGGGATGTAATGGAAGGAATGAAAGTGCTGGAAATGGCGCAATTCGTTCAACCAAAATGCAATGGGTTGTTTATAAATTACGCTACTGTTATCTAAGATAATTGAACTATAGTAAGAGATCATAGTAGTTGCACATAGGTTTTGTGATGATGTGTCTATAGAAAGACTTGGTTTCATACAGTTAGCGATAAGCAGTAGATTTCCCCGTTTAAACAGAGATATTCCATGGCAATGACCATCCTGTATCTTCTCTAACGTGCTGTTCAGACCTTCTCATTTTACATATGCCATGCAACCGCACGAGTATTCCTTAGCTCAAAAAAGAAATCACAAGGAGCTCAAATTCATGCTTTTAATTATGGCGTTATTTTTTGGGCATTTGCAGTAATTTGCATATAGGTAACTGGGCATTCCTTTGTAACTGGGCATTCCATTGTAACTGGGCATTCCTTTGTAACTGGGCATTCCTTTGTAACTGGGCATTCCTTTGTAACTGGGCATTCCTTTGTAACTGGGCATTCCTTTGTAACTGGGCATTCCTTTGTAACTGGGCATTCCTTTTATCTGCTGCTGTATAATACATCAGTGTGAAATTAGCGGAGAGTTTCTTTCTGTATTTTATAATTAAGAAGATGCTAACTATATCAGACAATGTTTCCGAATGCCGGTGGAATGTAGCTGTACCATTTAACAGTTGGCTTATATTTGTACATGCCACACTATCGATCGCAATGATCGCAATGATCGCAATGATCGCAATCGATCGCAATGTTTATTCTCTTATTAAAATTTTAGGACTGCAATGTGAAGATTAGTTTTCCAAAGTTGAAAGACCTTTCACAAAGTATCCACCTAAGGTTCCTTCCAGGCAAGTGATAATTGCTCTCTCTCTCCCTTTCTCTCTTTCTATCTCTCTCTGTTTTTTCACCACAGTTCCATCTATAGCAACGGCTTATTCTATAATTAATAAATGGATGTCCCGATGGTAATCTACAAATGATCCTAGCTATTCTTTCCTGATTTTTCTGCAATATTACTCATCATGGCTATCATCTCAAAGTTTTCAGTCATATTTTAGTGTAAAAGTAGTCTCTCAAATCATAACATGTGCTACTTCTGCAAAATGACATTTGCAAAGAAAATTTCCTTGTGCATATAAGAATTTGTACTGATTATATTCAACGAAATGAAAAGCTGTAGGTAGAGATATTTTGTTGATGAAAATTAATCAGTAGATATTTAGCTTTTTTCCAATTTATGTATAAATGTGGAAGTACTAGTAAAATATATAATTTCTTTGGAAGATAGCTGTGCTGAATGTACAAATGAATTCAGACTTTACCACATATTTGGAATTTTAGACAGTTGAAAAATTGAGCTTCAGACTGTAACGTTTTAGTTATTGTGATTAAATTTATTACAAAAGTTTTGCGTTCGTATCACTTGCTCAATTTTTATAATCAGCGAGGTTGTTCACCGTCATTTGTTTTCAATTAATTCATCCTTTAGCTTTTATTCCACTAATTTCTTAGTTATATTTCTTCTTTTCAGTTCATAGGTAGACTTTCCTTTTCTATCACTCATAAGTGCATTATTAATTGACTTAGACATAACTTTTTTAGGCCCTCCGTCCAAGCTGGAAATATTACAAGATACCATTGAAATTGAAAATGGTGATGCATTCAAATTCGATATGCAAATAAAAGATAAAGTTGGCAACATTACGTCACAGCCAAAGCTCAGTGTTACTTGCAAGGTATATATTTTTCTATGCACTTTTGTTAGTAAAACATCAATAACAAATAAACTACATCAACAACACATTGCCAACGATACTACTGGGAGGGAGCATTATCTCTGTCCTGCACAGTGGTCATTGCATATAAGGGGACATTCACACTAAGAACTAATTGGTGAAGGAACTAGATGATAAGAGTTGTCGCTCAATATTGCTGCTGCTTCACGTTATGTCTCTAATTCGGTCTATTGCCTTCCCCAAAGAGCATTGAATCTTCACATGGTAGCACAGTGCTGTAGTGATTCAGAAAGTTAAAAATGTATTTGAGCAGCATGTGTTTCAAATCTTAATTGGCTAGCAAAGGAATCACCATCTACGGAATCTTCTTCGTAGTTAGCCAATGATATTGTGAGAATTTGTAAATTGCGAGGTTTGACACATATACTCCTTTATCATACTTTAAGGATAGGTCAGTGATCCTACAACTCTACAAGCAATAATATTTCATTTGCATATGACCAGAATTTCATTTTTATTAGGAATAAATATATGATCACTTCTCCGTTCATTATTGCTTTATGAGTTATCCTAAATTCTTGCCTATTTTTCTCTTTGTTTTGTAATTCTTATTGTGATTTAGGTCACTGGTATTCCTGGCTATCAACCCACAACATGTGACTGCAGCTCAACAGGAACGGGTTTTATTCAAAGCC
>OLMO02000277.1:16135541-16164502 GCA_900291935.2 Cassiopea xamachana | reverse complement strand
GGAAGGAGCATAACAAGACCACTCTGACGTGCCCACTTGTCTTGACCGCTGCTCACAAACTGATCGATGATACACTACAATGACAGAAAATACTTCAAAAGGTAATGGCCGTTTCATCTGAAATACCATCTAAAAATAATGGTCATAATGATGACGATGAATGATGATGGTAATGATGACGATGACAACGTTTATTGATGATGATGTTGTTGATGATGATTGCTGATTGATGATGATGACGATGATAATGATGACGACGATGATGGTGATGACATTTATCAATGATGATCATGATGATGATGATGATAACTAATAATGATGACTGATGATCATGCTGATGCTAATAACTGTTGATGATGACGATGATGATAATGATAACTGATGATGATGATGCTAATAACTGATGATGATGATGCTAATAACTGATGATGATGACAGTGATGAAGAAGGGTAATAGCTACCTGTGCTGTGTTCATGAAATCTCCAAACTGAGCTTCCCAAATCACTAGAGCATTCGGATTCGTCATGCTGTAGCCGAGTTCAAATCCTACATACAAATTAGATGCTATCTAGTAGCACTAAATCACACATCAAAGAGGTAAGAGTTTATGCAAAAGCGGAGACAGTCTACTACAAGTAAAAGAATACTGTGGCCCGCCATGTAGTCTAAGTTGGATTGAGCTGAGGTCATTGTAGACACACAACTATATTGACTTTGCTATATAAGTATGCAACAGAGGCCCTCCATCTATGAGCTAAGTCTGAAAGTAGCCCTTAATCTATGATCCAACTATAAAAGTGGCCTCGCTTGAAACGACTCTCCTTGAAACGAGGCTGCGCAACCCTGTTTTAGTACATATGATATGAGATGATGTAATCATTAAATCATCGACGATCACCGCATAACGTAAAATTACTCACCAAGGACAGCATACTCTGACAAGGAGCTGTTACACACAGAATATGGAGCTTGGTCTGGGTACAAATTGTTAAGTGGGTTGAATTTCTTCTTGTCGTCATTTTGATCAGTAAGAATATGATGCCGATGGCTGCGAAGGAACGCAAGATCATTCAACAATTAATAAAGCAAAAAGCCTTTTCAAAACGAGGCTCAAGTAAAGNGATGAATTTTGTATTCATTGTTGTGGTGTATCTGCAAGCATAAAGTATGAAACGATTTCTATTTCTGGTCTTTTCTAACAAATCAAACTACATCAAACTTAGATCAAATGTGAACACAACAAAATCAGTGCTGATTCATACAACTTCTTTGTGATGTCTCCATAAAAATGAGGCCAAAAAACCTTTGCAGAGTTTGGGACAAGAGCCTCACCTAAACGTTCCTCTTTCAACGTCTTGGCCACTTAATCGTACATGGAATCCTTCTTTAAGTAAAGAACCAAAAGCAAATGCTTCTCCCATAGCCCAGTCTGCCTTTCCTTCTTTGAGCATCGTAAACCGGCCTTTTAAAATACGCCTTATCAACCCTAGACAAAAATGCAGAGATATTTAAAGCTTTATAACTACTTTATAAGATGTTTACAATAAGTCTAGAAAAAATGCGAATAGTAGAAAAACCAGCCAATATCAGATTTACCAAACTCTCGATTGATTACAAAACACATTTCAGAAGAATCTCTCTAAATACAAAATAAACAACCTTTGATCTACCATGTTCCTAAAGTGATGCACTATTTCATGGAAATATATCCTGATTCATGTTCAATTGCTTCTCAACTTATCTCAGTCTGTTCAATTCTTCTTCAAACAACAACAAACTATTTGGCACGTATTTTCTAGCTGCCAGATAAAACAAATCTGATATCTCCCTTTCTCTTTCTTCTGTTGCTTTAATAACGATGCAACGAAGAAACGAAAGGGAAGTGCGAAAGGGCAACGAAGAAACGAAAGAGAAGTGCAAACGGGCAACGAAGAAACGAAAGGGAAGTGCGAAAGGGCAACGAAGAAACGAAAGGGAAGTGCGAAAGGGCAACCGTTAATAAAGTGGCTGACATTCGCATATGAAAAATGAACTAAGTTGTAAATACCACTATGGAGAGTTAAATCTTCTGGAGGAGTGCTAAATTCTTCTCCTATGTAATTCAAAGTTTCGAGGTCAACACCAGTTGCAGGTAATGGTCTGGGTGCCAAAGTGTTATCCTTTCTGAAGAAGTCTGAATAACAAATATTTAAAAAGTTGAAAAATGAACAAGCAAAAATCAAGCAAGTGAATGAGTAATTTTAGTTGAATGGAGATGGGTACAGTTGAATAATCAAAAATAAGCACAGCACCCTGCAAAACCTAATCCTTGGCAATAGAAAAATCAATGAATTCTTAAGATAGACGTAGCATAACAATTTTCTACAAGAAATCCAATTTTGAAACAACTTCTCTTTGAATGGAAGTTCGTCAAATACCTTGGAAACTCAGAACTAAAACCGATAGTTCTTTGAGAATTTATTGAGGTTGTGTACAAAGTAAGTATGTCATGATACATGAAGTATTCCGCTTCCAAAACACTGATTAAAGTGGGCGTGATGAAGCCATTGAAGGCATTCGGTGAAAAAACAGTATCCTAAGCAAAAATCTTTACTAATTATTCCAACTTCATCGCAAAATGAATCATATACCACGAACAAAACTGTAAATTCAAAAACTTTTCACGCCACGAAACCTATTACTTTCATATTTAATTGAAAATAGGATTCCAAGAAGAAATTGCATCGTAATTATAAAAACATTGCAAACGTATGTTAAAATTAAATGACAATAAAATTTTACTTTTCCACGGTGAATCGAGCCAATCACGTAGACGTATCTCTTTCCTTTCTTTTGCATTTGAAAAAGCATCGTCCAAAATCTTCTCATAATCATTCTGAGTTTTCTTAATGAATGACAACAACTAAATTTAGCATCACTAAATAGGCATCGATACAATCTGAAACCTGGGAGTGTATACGATCTCACAATTTAAAGTTGAAAGGTGCAAACAAGCATACAATTAGGAATCAGTTACCAATCATTTTAGAAAATCCATTACTGTCGTTTCATACAAAAGAGCAACTCATTGATCGAAAAAGGACAACTTCTTCAACTTTCAAGAGGATATTGCAGAAATAAAAAATACTCCAAGTAATCTTAGTGTAATGGCTTAAGAACTTTCAAATTTTCATGTCTCATCTCTGGGAATTTGTAAGTCCTTGTCCTGGATGGAAATTGAGATGACACCCACAGAATCTTTCACATGACTGCCTCTCTCAGTCTAGCCAGACAAACCTACCTGATACTTTACATTCTGTTGATAACTTTGACTAGGCATTGCAAAAGGCGAAGGAGAATAGAGATTTTACCTTGAATTCACCTTGAGAAACAATTCCATTGTCAATCAGCTTTTTCGCATAAGAAAGCATTACAGGTGCCTGCTGTTTGATTTTTTTGTACATCAGCNCGGTTGTGTGAACATTGGGTCATCCCCCTCGTTATGCCCATTACGACGATAGCAAACCTTTAAAAGAATGTTCTAAACTCACAGCAAGGAAATAAGGATGTTTTCCAACTTTAAATAGTTAGAACAGCGGGGGAAAACCCCCAGGAAATAAGTACTACAATAAGGAAAGATAAAAAGTTTGAAACCTAAAGAAATATAGCTGACTACTAGAAGTTAATACTATCAAACATATTCGAGAATGGGAGGAATAGATGAATGAAAGAATGCTTGAATGAAATGAAGAAACATACCAAATCAATGACTACGTCTTTGGAAAACTCATTGCGATACTCCGCAGCAACCTTGCAAACATGCATCACAGCTTCAGGATCATCCGCATTCACGTGAAATATTGGCGCTTGCACAACCTGGGGGGCGACAGAAGAAAACCTAGATAGAATGCCTGACTGAGAAAAAAAAAGAAATTGAACAAAACACCTACAAATTAAGGAAGGTCTTGACTAAGAAAGGATAGAAGTAACATAAGGGATAAGAAGAGGAAGAATATGAATGACTGGATAATCATTAAACAATGAATAAGTTTATAGATAGAAAACATAGAAACCAAAATTTAATACTTCCTAAACTTGGATACTATGACTTAAAATATCTACACCAAAACTGTCAGAAAGTGATGCAGAAATGTGGCCAACTGCATATTTCAACTGAGTGAAGATAAATTCAAAAGGGATTTGGAAGACGAACGTGGTGATATTAAGCATCTGCAAAAATTTGTAAGTTTGGGTTGGGGTGGGGGCTACAATGCTTGGGGATATGTAACATCCTAATCATAACATCCCTTTTTATGAAATGATACTTGCGAACAGGATGAGAGCATAATGTGCTGTGTCAATGTATGCTAAGAAGACAGCACTCATTGCTAATTTACTTATAATCGAATATTTTGCTCACACAATTGGGTTTTTGTGGATGTCGTCTATTTAAAAAGCTTTCAGAAAATCATCTGGCTAATACTTTTAAATTATATAGAATACAAAAAGGTGAATTCTCAAGGAGTATTAACAAACCTTAGCAACATCAGTACAATATGGGGATGATCTTGAAAAACGTGGATCGGTCGTGAAACCAATCTGCAACGATTCAAAGAAAACTTATTCAAAGTTTATTCAAATCTACAGATATTTAAACACCAACTAGAACTGCAATGCTGATGAGTATTTGCTTAACAATTTCAAACCCGTAATTTCTTGCTACAATTTTTCCTTCTCTCCCTCATCTACGCAAATACTGATGTCTTTCGAAGCAAAAAGATCCTATTTTACAAATATAGGTACCAGTGCCTGGAATATCAGTTGGACTTTCTTAAATCTTTTTTGAATCTTAAATTTAACGCAAGCCTATGTATTATTCTGAATATAATCCATTGCTGTTTTAATCCATACAATACACTCCAGTCAGTATCACAACGAGGCTCTTCGAATATGAATGCTTAATATGATTGAAAGACCCCTCTGTTGCTATAGCAACAAATCAGCAACGGAGGCTGTTCTTAGAATCTACAGCACCGTGAATGCGAGACCATTACATATCATGAACTTAACTATAGGGGAGATAAGTGATTACAAAACTGCTTCAACGACCAGATTCTAAAATACATCCTGGACGGCAACTTTATATTTGATTGTAATGAATACCTTCAAATATATTGTCCTTTCTACATCTGATTCCTTTCTATCGCAGCTTTTAATTTAAACAATGCTTACTCTACCTGGTTATTTACAACAACGTGAATTGTCCCTTTCGTGGTGTAATGGGGAAGATCGCTTAGATGAAACGTCTCGTAAACAACTCCTTGGCCNCAGAAAAAGCTGCATCTCCATGAATTAGAATACTCATCACCTAAAACCAACAACAACAACAAAACACATCACAAAATGTATCTTCTGAAGTTCTGTACCAAACACAAAAACCGGATGTTCTAGACGCTAGAAGCTAACTGCTTTAATTGCTTCAATTCTGCAAAAAGTTTAAACAGTCCTAAATGATTTGAATTGTATAGAAAAGCTAGGTACTGTCGATGATTGACAAAATCTAGTTTTCGTACATCTCTGCAAATAAAAGTCATGTTTCATGTCCATTTTGTGATGATATTCAAATTCATACAAAGACTTGAAAAGACGGGGTTTGCTTGCTATAATTTTTCATGATATAGTCCAGGGGAAATGTTCTCAATGAAGGTTATCCACATGAATTCATAGTCAATTTAAAATGTCAGCTCTTTTCAAAACATTTGAAGCAAATTGCTAAGTACCTCTTTTCCATCTACATCTCCTCGATAAAACTGCTCTGCTCTAGTCTTTCCTTGAACGACTGGATCAACAGCTACAAAAATTAAGTAGATGATGAAATATATTGTATAAAAAGAGTACTCATAAATACATGGAAAATTGCAGAGATCTGGCGTTAAAATGTATATTATAAGATGTATGTCATAACTATCATAAAATGTCACTACCAAAACAATTTAGCAGCTAGTAACGTAATCAAGTCATACAATAAATTATCATTAATAAGTGCATGATCAAAACATAAAAAGCACGCCATTCCTTTGAAAACCAATCACATCTAATTATAAACAAGATATATAAAGGGTAAATTTGATTGTCATCATGGCTTAAATTATAGCTTAACGATAAATCAAACCTTCCAGATGTGATGGATTGGCACAAACTGCAAGTTGAATAACTTTGTTTGTCACTCTATTCAACCTTTCATGGGACATACCAAGGTGGTACTTTACATCACCTGATCCCTAAACAAAGACCCAAATGCTACAGGAACTATCAAACAGTTAAAATTCCATCAGGGATTAAAATAAGGAAACAGGAAATTCCATCATGTTCTTGCAACATCATATTGTCCACAATTTTATGGCAAATTGAGTGGCAAAAATTCTTCTTTTGATTTACGGTTCTTCTTCTTTTTATGAAAAAAGCCCATCAAAAACAAACAGGAAAAATAAAAAATAAATCGGAAAAATAACAAATAAATCGGATAAAGAATTATTCTGAAAAACAACGTAGCTGCATTGCTAATGAAATGCAAATTGATGCAAACCATGTGATTAAAAATTTAATTATATGAACGCAACAACAACATCAAAATCAGGTGCTATATGCATAAATTAGCCAAGAGAACTTGCCTCATCTTCAGCTTCTAAAGTTGGGTTGAATTGGGTAAAGATCTGCTCTAATGGTTTTCGACATACGTTTGAAAGCACATTCAATCGGCCTCTAAAAAGATAGCAAGCGAAAAAAATTACCTCAAAAAGTTCACCCAAAATTCATGAATAAAGTGAAAAAGAAATAACACAAGCAGGGGCAGATCCAGGGGGCAATTGCCCCCCAAACGGTAATAGTTCCTATAACAAACAGTTATGCTAAGAAACTTCACATGAAAAAGACAAAATGAATTAGATGGCCCCTCCCCCCAAAGTTCAGCTCTAGGTCCGCCCCTGAATGATGTAAAGCATAGTTTGCAACAAACAAAAGAAACTATGAAACACTAAAACAAACATTAGTTTTTGCTGTTTTAAGTGCCGTTAAGATTTGTCTTCCACTGGTTTTCTTTTATCCCTTAGTTTATTTTAAATTGCTGTTGTCAACATTTATATACATTTAGACAACTAATACTGTAAATAGGTTTTATTTTTCCTTCTTTCCTTTTTACAGGGCAAATTGTAACCCGGACTAGCTCTGAATTGTAAACCTGTATAAATAAGTTTAAAATGAAAAATGAAAGAAAACGGGAAGCTGCTCATGATCCAGCCTGGAGGCAGCTGCAACAAACGGGGAAAAGTTCAACTGCTGGTGGTGCCGCAAGAAATGCGTTTCCATTTACCCTTACTGCCGGAAGACTAGGAGATGACAGGTTGCAGCCGCCAGCATCTTACGGCACTTCAAGGCACCGTACGACATTCACAACACTTTACGACACTTTACGACACTTTACGACTAAATGGAAAATAGGCCTAAAACTAGTATAAACCAACTTTCTACAGCTGCCAAAATATTTGCCTCGATTTCAAACCACTGAACTGACGCAAAACGTTAAATAAATAAATAATGTTTTGTTGTAGCATGTGGCTGCAAACAGAAAACATTTAAAACAGAAAGTTGATTCAAATATCGAGCTTTAAATTTACCTTTGCAAGTAGCTGCGGGTGAACTGAATTTTAAAAGCGATAGATCAGGGGGATCTAGACAAAGGCTCTCATTAACTTTAAAAATCTGCCCTTCGCGCATTATATTCTAATTCCTTTTGAAAATATCTTCCATTNTGCGGGGCAACACTTGAAGATGGACACAAAGTTGAAACTAATATGACTTGACATTAAAGGCGATAAATGAGGCATTCAGCTGGGGAATCTTCAGTTAATACTGAACAATGACAGCAAAAGTACGAATTCTTCTAACTATTAACAATAATTCATATACAATCCCAACCAAAATAGTTGGAACACTAAGCAGATTTGTAGACAGAGTCTCTTCTGATCCAATCCCCCTCCCGGCACTATGTAGAATTATGCAGAATTTTTGCCACCGTTGGAGTAAATTTGACTATAGACCTTTAGATCATTATTTCTTACATACAACTCAACATTGTTTTTTGGGGGAGGGGGAGGGTGACAAAACTCCAAGATCAGCCAGGGTCACTAAAAATGCTATTAAGCTAGTCTAAAAGATCACTTATTGCTAGCGTTCCAACTCACTTAGGGCATGATTGTACCAAATATTAATTTGTCTCATTTGTAATAATGTCTTACAACTATTAACTGACAACTACAAATCATGAAAATTTTTGGCGGGGAATGTTCCAGGTTTGATTTTAGTTTCTTATAAATATTTTGATGCAATTACTGCTGACAAGCCCGGAAATCTCGTCTTCTGTCAATCAAGTCACTGGCCTGTGACGACCCGCATGTCACAAACATGTTTTTCCAGTAGTAATCATGTACAAACAAACCCGAAAGCTGGATAATGTTTTTCAATGTTCTGGCAGATTTCTATTGGATTGTCNCATTCCTTTGCCGTCGATTTCCATTTGGAATGAGGAAACGATTAGTAATGGTGGTGTTTTGCCAAAATAATCTCCCGCAATTTGAGCATTTAGAGAATAATGAAACTTAAGACATAACAATTTTCATTTGCTTCCCGATCATTCTGAAAGGTGAAATCTGTCAATTCTCATTTATGAATCTTAATACCTACCAATGTAACTGATTCCATATCATATATATTAATATAACTGGTCCTGTGATTGGCTGAACGTTAGTAATCTAATTTCGTTTGATCGACTAGTTATGACGTATAAGATTATAAACAAGTTAAGCCCTGAAAGTCTTTGGGATAAATTTGAGTTAAGATCAGTCCACTCAAAATATGAAACAAGGAATTGCCATGATCTTCAAATCCCAAGACTAAATACGGAACGTGCAAAAAATGGCTTTAAATACTCGGCTCTAAAATTATGGAATGATACTCCTGTTGATATACGAGTGGCCTCAACTCTCAAATGCTTCAAAAAGTAATTAAAAGCACATCAATTGGCTGATCAAAAATGATAATTGAAAACACGACCCCCTGGAAGAGCAGCAATATTAGTATTACTCGCCATTATGCTTGTTAATTTTTTTCCTTAATATATTATTTAAAGTGTATATATACATATGTAATATTTTAGTTGCTAAAGGGCTATCATTTCGTGTATAAATAATCGATTACATTATATTACATACCAGATCATCTCAAAGAATGAATTTATTTAAAAAAAAGCAAGAATACCTCCTTTTATTTCGATTGGTGGACCAAGCATTTGAAGTTTTTCATAACAGAAATATAAAATAAATAAAACTACCCCAGGGAATTTGTAAGTACCTATGAGGCATGCCCATGATAATACTCTCAACGCCAAGTTCATTTGATACATCAATTATCTGTTTTAAGGCTGGAATCAGGACCTGTAAGGAAATTACATACTATCAATGTAACATACAACGGGAGCTCAAAATATCTAGCGAATATTCAAAGAACACAAAGGACGTTGTTTACAGAAAACAGGCATTGTCAACATTCAGTATTTGTTTCACAGACGGGAAAGCTGAGCCAATATTACACGAGCGCTGTGGTGATATTTCTAAAACAGTTGTTCGCGCATTATCTACTTCTGTAAAATCTGTGGTATTTCAATCTAGAGAAAATAGTACATTGAACATATCCAGTTGGACTTAGCCTAGAAGGCATATTGATATGGCAGTGGCGATTTCTAAGAGGGAGCTAGTGGACCATGTTCTCCAAAAGTTAACATTCGTGTTGATGCCAGTATAGATCTTTCCCGATCATTCTGATTTGTACCTTGTGATTCCCATTCAATAAATCCTCATACCTGCCGATGACAACTTATCGGTACTATGATGCCAACTTATTGATGCCTAGATTTAGCAACCACCAATAACAAAACAGTATTCCTTTTCGCAGCATCCATGGAAAGGGCTCCACCACTGGCGAGGCCCATTCACATTCGCAGAATCTACCTGGAAATGCGCTAGCTATCAATGTACGGACCGTTGACACTGGAATAAAACTAGGGAACTTCGGAAATACCGTAAAATCCCGAATCTAAGCCCCCTCTAAACTAACTCAAATATCCTTCTGAATATAAGGTCCCCCTCGAGTATAAGCCCGGGGATTAAATTTGGAATTCTATGTGTATAGTTAGGGTATTGAATGACCATGGACAGAGCATATATAGAGCCTCTTTATGTACTCGTGTCCTTATCTAAAGTTTTACGTATTGAATCTAGTTAATAGTTTCTCTGATTGGACACCGAGTGGTGGAATTTTTGGCATACACGAGTCATCTGTTAATTTAAAAGACCCTCCGAAAATAAGCCCCCTCGAAAATAAGCCCCCCAAATATAAGCGCACCAAAAATTCTTACGAACCTTTATAAGCTCGGGGCTTATATTCAAAATTTAATGGTAAATTATTTTGCAACATGTAAAGCCAATACGGGGAGCTGCAAGTCATTCAATAATCGTAGACAACGAACATCCACAAGGAACGTAAGAAATAGAAATTCAGGGATTTACTTCAAAATGCAAAACAAATTCACTTCCTGAAGCTTTGTTTTCAAACGAGCTTCGAGAGTAAATCCTATTTTGCCCGAGCACATTCCACTTAGCCAGCGTCCAAAGAAAGTTAGAAATAAAACAGTTTTTGTTTTCGCTGTGAAACCAAGAGATCAGTATCAAGAATTTCTAACAATCATCTTACCTATTACTTCANATTGTATATGCTGAAATAGTAGCTCTACAAAGCTCACTTCAATAAAGTAGGAGAACAAAAGCAGATAACGAATCATACCTCACATCCCTCAATACCAAACCTCTTTTCTGATGTCCATTTAACATTCAGGAAGTTCTCAAATCTTAATGGTAAATATAAGAAAATAAAGGCTAGATGTTATACAGGCATCGTTGCCAATCTGTGCATACAGCTTTCAAATGTGCAGAGGAGAACAAAAATGAGCATCCATGCGTTGTCTTTTCAAAAGCTTACCAAATGTAACGATAACACTGGGTTGCAGCTAGTAAATCAGGGGAAATTCGCTAATTTTTCTGATGTTTTCAGTCAAATCCTTCTCATTTTCCCCTGATTTTAAGATAGCAATTTTGGCCATTTAAATTGTTGGCTTCATAGGACACAGAACTGTTCTTCATAAGGACTGCACAAAAGATAATGATACACTGAAGGGGAACAATTTAGTGATTTTCACACTCAATTGGGTGTGTGATTGAGTGTAGAGAAAGTCGTCGCTCTGGAATAAGACAATACGTAATTTAAAGCTTCCTGAATTCCTGGACTTTGTGAAAAATCTTATATTTCCTCCTGATTTTCCCTGATTGAAAATAAATTTCTCTGATTTTCCCTGACTCCCAGATTTGGTGGCAACCCTGTAAAAGCGCAGATAGAACATCTCGATTCGGATATTTTTCAAAGTCCTTCACAACTTTAATTTATTTCCTCTAATATCTTCTCAAAATTACTTTTCAAGCTTAGTTGATCCATCTAATCATCTCAAACAAGCAACATAGATAGTGCTCTTTGCTACCTTAACTTACTCCTATGATGCACCAAACTTCATTAATCATAATGGTCCAGATTCTTAGGCTAAAATTTACTTTTACTGCTAAAATAAGCTAGCCATCAAACTAACTTTTGGAAAGTGTGATCATAATCATAAGGAGGGTAGTGCGATTTGTGACATTTTGGGAAAATCATCAAGGATCAGTTGAAGCGATCTAGGATCACTTTTTAACTGAACCGTGTAGCATTATGTCAACAACGTTCCAAGTACACAATGAAGACTGACCTCAGTCACATTAAATTATATTTGACACATCAGATACAAAGTCAAACTTACAATGTTGATCTGATCAACCTAGCCAGTAACGTTCGTTTTTCTTCATCAGTAAGACTTATGACACCTGGTGTTTCAAAATGCTTTTTAATCCATTTTGCTATGAATAAATAAATGGATAGATAAAATAAGTCAATTTTTTAAATGACAATAATAATTAAAATCTCCAACATCAATGTGCATATTTAAAAGGCCTATTGGTAAGACAATTCTTTTTGGCCAAACAGATGAGTTAATTGTAGGCAGCCTAAGCCATTAAAAATGCAGCAACAGACAAGTTCTAGTCTTGTTCAGACACATCAACATAGAGAGCTAGAAATCTTTACAATATTAAAAGAATGCATCATGGTTATGCATAACAAGCCTTGCTGTTGAATAAAGGAAGTCCAATATGTGACTATTAAACTCAAAATATGAACTCAGGGTGTAAGGCCAACAGTTTCCAAACAAAAATAATTCTAAAAAACTAATCTCTATCACATTCTGAGTCAAAAAATCTTGAGCTGCCAAGCTTTCAATTTTTCATAATGAGGACAATCAAGTCTAGACAATAACAACAATTCAAGCAGATGAGACTACACATTAAAAGTGATTGAATCTTAATGCTGGGTTCAAATATCCAAGAAACAATTATAAGAGTGTACTTTCATATATGGTTCACTTGCACTAGAACAATGGACTGTTCATAAGAAGAGAGATCATGCATAGTAATAGGATTTCTCCAAGACAGGGCATAAACCACGTTTATTGCCCTAGGGCAAAAGCAAATGATGGAAAACACAATGATATAGCTAAACCATTATATACTAGATGAATTTGCTTCACTAATAGATAAAAACAAAGGAAAGAACTCCTTTGTATTATTCCATTATACATTACATGATACAAATAAAAACATCCCATTTGATGTTTATGGACAGATGTTACATATACAATAAATAACTCTAACATGGGGTGAAAAACTTCAAATGTGATATAAAGTCTGTTCTTATGAAAATGCCATTCTGAAGTAGCAAAAGCCATATTTAATCAGAGATAGAATATTTCTGGGTTCAGGCTCATTGGCATATATGACTTTAATGAGCTGAGAATGATGATGACCGTCTCTCAACTTAAAATTGCAATGTTAAACACTAAATTATTCATTGCACACTTCAAAACATGCAAAATGAATATAAATTACACATACCATTATTATTGCCTTCATTAATTTTGAATAAGAAATTGAGTTAGAACTTGAAAAAGGGTTCAGGTGCAAAGATTAGCCCATGAACAATGCACTCTGTTATTTGCATAGAGCTATATAAGGAAAATACCCAAACAGGCAATCAATACACCATCAGTAGAAAGAAATATAATGTGATCCTGGAAAGTAAAGACATTAACAACTTTTTTTATTAACAATCACAAAACTATTGCCTATTAATGCATGACAGCTAGTAGTATCTGATACAGGCTTTTTGATGAATTATATCAACAACAAAATATAGCTAAGTAATAGTCAAGGGTTGAGTACTTACTCTTTTTCTGCCCTTGCAAAAACATGAACTCTACTCCAATATGTTTGCAATATGTTTCCTATTCAGAGAGCAAATGCTATTTGTTGGATACTTTTAACTATAGAGACAAAACTTTCTTGGAAAAGTTGGGAGATGTTTAATGATCAACAGCAAAAAAAATAAACCAAAAAGTGATGCAAACATGTAAAAAGAAACATTTGAAGGCCATGAAGTTCAAAGAAACTAGAACTTGGACTTTAATTCATTACTCCAATGCAAAAATTTTAAATGGCAGCCACACAATGACAATAATACTAACAATTATATAATCCACCTAGACTTCTTGGTTACAGACAGAGGCTGCCAATAAGAATTAAACATGGAGATGTTCCTATTTACAAGTACAACAGCTCTACCTCTAGCCTCCTAATGATTTCTCTCAAAGGCAATGTGTCCTCATCTCCTCCAATGTATGTTGTTTTGGGCAACTGAAACATTTTATCCAAATCTTGTTCAGCTAAAAAGGGTGACAAATAAATTCAACTGTAAGAAATTGAAAATAATCACAATGTGTAAACCTGTAAATGCCAAAATCAAGACTTTTTCCAATGTACATATGGCTGTCAAGAGCTTTCTATGTGAGCAGCAAGTAACCGAAGAAATAAAACAATTCTGCATGGTGAATATAATAAGAAATGTCAGCTGAATTATTTGTGATGTCAAATAATGCAGAAAAATATTATACATTTGTATAATTCACTAGGGCTACTTATAAATTATAGAAATAGAATGCTAAAAATACTTACATAATCCCCAATGGGCTGGGATTAACTCATCAGGGATTGTTGAATCCAGGTCTGCATTATTAATACCCAGAGGGTCAAGTTCTGCTACATTGTGGCCTCTTATCTAAAATGATAATTCCTCCTTATTATCATCCTGCAATGATGCATCCAGAAAGAAGGTAAATTAGAAGCAACTAAAGTTCACACTTTATACCCAGCATCTAAATACACCTAAGGGCTTTACACAATAAGAAATAGCTTTTCTCCAATTCAAATGTCCATGGAACTTTACATCCAAGCACAAGAATAATCAGTTAAACAACAATAAGCCCAAATTGAAAATGTACTAAAAACAACTAGACAAAACCCATTTTTATGATGCAAAGTTCCCTTCTTTAAATTTCTAGAAATTATCACTGGGTCTGTGGCATTGTAAACATTTCCCAAAGGAATTCATTTCCTTAAGACATTTGTTGAAATTTAGAAACTATATTTCTTTCATGAAAACTTTAAAACAGCCCATCTCAATCACTTTTTGCAAAGCCCCCTAGGAAAAGAAACAAATTTTGCACCTCCACCCCGACTCACTACAGTGACTATAAACGAAATCCATATTCTATAACAATTGTATTAGTATACCTATTCCCCGGGGCATAGTCTGTTCCCCCAGAGTCATATAGACCCCCAAGGTATCACATTGTACCTCTGAAGGGGGCATGCATGACTATATGAGAAGATTGTTTCAAGCCAAATACTAAAGACAACTTTATGCAACTATTTTGCTACTTTTACTAGCATATTTACAAACCAAAATCTCTACCTTCTGCCTACAGAGTTAAATGAGGAAGTATCAAAATGGTGAACAGCAAATTGAAAAGCTACCTGATAGCCTCTAATTAGAGAGAACACAGCCAAGTGATCTTGAATTAAATCATGTATGTCAATTTGTTGAATGTCAATATCTTGTTGTGCTTTGCCATTTGCAAAAGAAATTTCAGAATAAGGGATAGGCTTAACTCCAATGCCAGGTGGTGACTGGTAGGCCAAACCAGGACGAAGACCATTTGATGCATTTCTGAAAAATGTATCCCAGGACTGCAAGAAACAATAATTTCTAATCAAAAGTGTATTTTATACACATCATATTTATGCTGGGATGTGGTTCCATTAAATTCAAAGTCTAAGCAATCCAGTAATAATTTCTGGCAATTATTTAAGTACCTATGGAAACACATAAATTGCTACAAAATACAAATGTATATGTACATGCTAATGTATATTGCAATCTTATCTCAATTACACTCCGATGCAGAATCTCAAAAGTTTCTAATAATAACAGGTTCTGTTGAAAATGTAAAATTATCCAAAATCATTAAAGGGTTCATGGTACAAACTAAAAGTGTCCCAACTGTTCGTCTTATTTTAGTCATGTGATCATATAAATTTATAGCCTTGTGATCGAGTTGAATTGTAAATAAACGTCTGTGAAAAACGAAACTGGCAAGGGTCTCTTTTACTTCCTTGTTACGAAAGACAATTGGGAAAAACCTATGATGGGATGGGAAAAGCAGAGAACAACTGTACTTGCAACAAAAAAGTAATTTGACCCTCAGACTCTGAGTCAATCGACTGTTGCTCAAAATTTCAATGTGAAGTGTTTGGCATCGTTTGTTAATTAGATATTTCAGTGACAACTTATCCATCTAGAAAAACCTAGCCTACATATTTTTATTTCCTACTGAGACGGCTTACCCTTATTATACAAGATTCTAGCATTCTGTTTTAATACAACTGTTAATCAATGTAGAAAACAATCATCTGAAAGCAGGACCTGAGAACACCAGTTCGACTAAATTCAACACTTGCTTCTTCTACGATTGATAGATATGAACACAACTTGCAAACCTGCAGCGTTGCAAAATAAAAGTTTTATAGCATAGCTTCAAATACCAGTTACGTATTTGTTGTCTTTTTAAATGACGAATCTTATCCGTTCCTTAGCGACTAAACAGCAACTATTTGACTTCGGTTAAAGTCCATTCAGGGCTTCTGTGGTGTGTTGGAGGTGTATGCATAATCATTACAAAACAAGGAACGCGAGTTGGTACCCCTCAAATAGGTTTATAAATTGCACGTAGCTTCTAATGTTACTAAATTCTATCTTACAATACTCACTCTGCCAAATAAATGTAAAAAACTACGTGATCTACCTTGTGAACGCTTTTCGGGTTGTTCATCCATGCCTCATACATTTCCTCCACGTAATTTCCACTACTGCCATTAAGAAATGGCTCCAAATTAACAGTGGACGATAACGGCCGTGAAATTATGGTAACTGTTCGATTTTCAAGAGAAAAATTTGGCCTGTAGGTGGCAAAGCTCACAATTCTCCGTAGAGACAACCCTCGCAGTGAAGGTATTACAGTTTTGCACGCTGCTGAATGCATGATCACGATTTGGCTTTCAAGTTTTCAAACGTTCTTAAATGTTTATTAGTCCTTTGGCAATTAATGCTAGTTCGTGTANAAAGTTCAAAAACGATTTAGATCCAACAGCAGACATTTAAATAAGCAATGGAGGCAGTATATCTTTCCCGGCAACGACTCAAGAATTCTTCGCTGTTCTGGTTAGGCTAGTTGCAAGTGAAGCTTGGGGTTGATGGTGCTCCTGCAGATTCCTTCGCAAATCCACAAACGATTGATTTCAAGTCCTCCTGCAATAGTGATAATGATTAGTCTTCAATACTACATGCACAGATTACCAGATCTCGTCCACTTTGCAAATAATATCGAAAGTGTCCACCACGGTCTATTGCGTTTACGGAGTGGCTTCTTTCGTTTTACGTCATATGTAAGGTTGATTGTTGCGGCAGGAGCCTGGGAATAGCAACAGGGGTAAGAAACACCGATAATATGAATTGATGAATTGATAAAGTGATATGGATAGTAGTGTAATACTGCTAGCTGTTTTGTAGACAGATTTTCGTCACGATATAAAAAGTAACCGTCTATAGTAAGTAACTGTTTTTTCAGTAGCTAACGTAAATGAGACTAGGCCAAAGATCAAGTGACTTGTGAAAACGCTTGGATCTATTGTTGTGTATTATGTAATTGTAGTTTCTCATTTTTGGAATCTCAACGCTTGCGAAAGGTTGGAGATTGCCATTATATGTTTTTGTTTAGGTTGACGTCGAGGCTCTACGGGAGGAGAGCCAGCAGCTTCGCCAGTCTTAACGGTGTTAGCTAGAGTACAAGTATGACGTACGTTACCACAGTATGAAAAAGCGGCAACATTCTTTTCAAATCTAAAAGCTTTTTTCTTCTGACACTCATCAGAGTATGAAAACGTCGGATAGTGACCTAAAGGTTAACCGAAATATATATCCAGATGCGGTTAATGTGATAGGATGCGTCTAATTGGCCCCAAGCGTGACCAATTAGGACCTATTACCATTGTTTACTTGAAGAGTCCCAATAAGAAAACAAGCTCTTTTTGTCTACACAAGATCGGGTTTTGAGTTCTGATGTAAACAGATTCCAAAACATTTAAATGAAAAGACGATCTTGCTTGTCGAACGATCCGAAAATTGTCGTCTGTATATGTTTTGGCACATTCTGGATTTGCAATAAGGTGTTGTCCTATGGCCGACTCACAATTAATGTTAGACTTGTTGCTTTTACATATACGAGATGGCTGCTCTCTTGCGGCATAACTTTTCTTCCTGATGCTCGTGAGACATGTTGTTTTATTCTGTCTGCTAGTCTCTGCGTAGTGCGTCCTACGTACCGAGCTTCACTTTAACTTTAACGCCAATACTGAGCATCCCATAAAGCATTTCACATCGGCACAAAAATTCATAAACAACATAACTTTTTTGAGTGGTAGGAACGCAATCTTTTTTAGGAGATGGTAGCATAACTCTAGTGTTGTAAGCCACACGGGGCTTCACAGCATAGTAGCAAGATGTAATGGTCGTACTAATTTGATTTTTGCTACATGAGGAGTTGGATTTAGTTTTAACAACCAGATGTGTAAACAGTTAGACGGTGTAGCAATGGGTAGTCCCTTGGGTCCGGCATTAGCAAACATCTTGTTTGGCTTTCATGAAAGTAGACATTTTGACAACACCGCAACACCAGGTGTCTACTTTCGGTATGCGGACGATAGTTTTGTTATCTTTGGTTCCGAGCTGGATTGTGACCATTTTCAAGAAAAATTGAACTTGCTACATCCAGCTCTAAAATGCACAATAGAGAAGGAGGAAAAACAACTCCTTGAATTTTCTAGATGTTTTGGTAGAGAAAGAGGGCACTGGATTTCTTACCAGCATTTATAGGAAACTAACGTTTACTGGGCAATCTATCTATTGGAATTCCTTTAGCCCAAAGACAAGAAAGATTAGCCTTATTAAAAATTTAGTTCACAGGGCAATTATGATTTGCTCTAAAACTAAATTAGGCCCAGAGCTCGACAAAATAAAACAACTGAAATAAACCAAGTGCAGAATATGATGTTTAACCTATTATATTCATGAAAATATATCATAAAATGTATGATCATGAGAATATGATATAACTCAAACTGCTGCATATGATATACTACGAAAATAAAATGAAATTGCCTCTTATGCATGCAGAGGCTCCGCTTGCACATCCAATGGCAACAAATGGTACTAACCAAAATGGCCGATGCACTGAAATTTGACCTCTAGTAGTACGAAGCACTTGGAAATGACAAAGCACTCAGTGACTTTAAGATATGGCCCATATGAATCTTGCCACACAGTTTCCCATACTGTGGATCGTCTTGATGGCCTGCAGTGTGAGTTGTATGCGAAGTTTTCTGTTTGTTCTAGCCAGTCTGCATTCGAGATCTTTTTGAACCAGATCTGTGGCGAGCAAGGACCTTCATAAAAACTGGCCAATTGCAAGTTGCGAGTTGTGGCGAGTTCTATCAGCATTCGGAACTAGTTTGGACATGTTTTATCAGCTCAAATATCCAACCTTTTTTAGTGTAGTGGTTGTCTGGCCGCGTATTGGAAGAGGCGACAAGTCAAACACTGCAGATTATTCACAAGTTTCGAAAGCTGATCCGCGTAAAAAATTGCAGGAATTTAACTCTGACGCACACTTTGAATTTTTAAAAATTAAAATATTCCGCGCAGTTAACAGACTTTCCAGTCTGGTACTGGTGTTGCAGCTCAGTATTCCGAGGCACTCAGACAATTTGTGGTACTATAGATATGCCACCTTATAAAGCCTTTTCCTCAAATGTAGCCCCAACAAGACCAATGACAAGCATCATTAAAGTCTAGCTTGAATTTAGTTCCTTGTGAAAGAAGAATTCCAATGAGAGTGAAGTACAGTGCTGTAGTATGGTTCACAGCTATAGTTACCCACCAAACTACTGTCCTGTATTTAAATCTTATTGCATGTCTTGATAGCTATCAATCAGAAATCAAAGAAGTTGGATTTAGTCAATGGTTTGTTGTGTATGCAACAACATTCTATTAAGGGGTGGCACCAGGTAGGTACCAATGGGGGCTCAGTGAATTGCTTGGAGGCTGCAGTTCCCCAAGCACCCCTGTTACCGTCTTCCCTGTGTTAGATTATGCAGCCTTTCCCACAGTTTTCCTGTTTTTTTTATTGATTTATACCTTAGGGAATACTCTTCCTTGAGCAATGGAAGTAGTTTGAGCACATATTCTATATTAAATAAAATTCAGCTTTCTTTTGTTATGTCTCCCATCTCTGTATGTCTATTTACCCCTTTGCTACATTACTGTCAGCACCAAATATGTCTACAAGATTATTTTATGCTCAGAATTCCACATTCTATGGACATAAATTAAAATTCTCATAGGTTATGAAGAATGGCACAACTTCTTTAGATAACTGAACAGTATTTGCAGTACAAGTGAATATTATGTGGTGTGGTCTATAGTTTTTGTTTAATTTGTAGGTGTTCTTAAGAGTGAAGGACATACAGTAGCCCTTCAAGAATCAGATGAGAGAAATATTGTGGAATTAATTGTCCATGAGGAAGTTGTTTTCAGATGTAAAATACAGGACCTAGATTTTGGTAGGTACTTCAAATGTTGTGACTTTTATTTCTAGAGATTCTAAAATGATAGGATTCTCCATGTGATCATTTTCTTATGTTGTGAAACTTTACAATATGTATCAATGCTACTGATACCCTGGAATTTTGAAATACAGGAAGTAGCATCATGGTAGACTGATATTACTTAGCTTCAGGAGTGGCACTAGAAGCGGGCTACAGAGCTATAGCCCCCCAATCAGAAGGTTAAAAACTATCTTTTCAGATATTTTATCCATTTGTAAAATAAGTACCCTGCTAACTGTATTTCAGCATTGGAAGAGTCAGTCCCCACCATTTAGAAATTCCTGTTGCCAGCCCTGCCTAACTTCTATGAAATTGAATAAGTTTTTCTTTTTTCAAGGTGGAGATGGTAAATTAGATCCACTATGTACAGAAGCACTAGCTGCAGTTGAAAATGCCTATTGACCAGTTTTCTATTTAGAGACATAGACACATCACCTTCTTCTTTATGTAGCCATTAAACTTTCTTTTAAGTTGAGAAAAGATATTTTGTTTTGTCTGATTAGTTTAGATGGTTCAGTATTGAAGTCATTTTGCTATTTAGCAAAGCAAATTTTCAGTTACTTAACATTCATACTTAATGCCAGACCATCTGATCGAAGGACACACTTATCAATGTTCTATCATCAAAGTGTAGTAAGTATGCAAAGCTGAGATGCAAACCGTCCTCCCACCATAACATTCTATGCAAGTTAGCAAGCAGGTAAATCACATGATGAAAATTGTATTGCACACCAGCCTTATGAGCTTCCCTTCTAGTTTTTAGAAGGTATTATGTTAAAGAGTGGCTGAATGAGAAGAAATAAAATTAGAGGTACTCACTTCTGTGTTCGAAGTGATGCTTTCATTTGAATCTGGTTGTATTACATTGTGAAAATTTGGGCATTCTAATTCATTCAAAAATTGTATCTTTATTGAATATTTCACTGAAAGTATAGTAGACACTACATTGTCTTTTCTTACAGTAAGCCTTTATTACTTATGTAACTCTTTCTTCATTCTCTTCATAACATTGCTGATTTTTGACATTTTTAGTTGATAATCCTCCATTTCTCCAGTGTCAGTTCTTGATTCTTGATTCGAAATGCTTGTCGCTTCAGAACTCACTGATCTAATGCGTGCAATGTCTGGTAATGATGGGGTCGGGAGAACCTCGTCCGTTTTCCCACTCAATCGATTTGCACATTCTTCAAGTTTGTCAATACGATATTTCAGTGCAACTATGTCACGCTAAGTAAGAATTGATAAACATAAACATCATTCACTAAATATGAGTTACGCAGTAAATTTCAATAATCTAGCTTAAACTTTTCATTCCTTTGCGTATCTTTGACGATGAGGGCTACGCTTCGCTGCAGAAAAGAGAAAGAATGCTTCCTTGGGTTTTATTGATGTACTATATTGTGGCAAGATGATCAAAAATACAATGAGAGCACGTCAACAAACAATTTCATTGATGAGGGGAATCCCCTTACAAATAAATCTGCCTTTGTATAGTTGATGCACAATTCTCTATAAACTATGAAGCTTCTAACTGCAATGGTCCTGTGTTTTCAGTTACAACTTTTACAAATTGAGATTCTTTTGATAGCAAAGGAAACTATATGTGACAGTTTGATAAGATTCAAATGTAAGCATACCTCATGACCCAGATCAAGAGTTATTAGCTCCATCATGAAACCACGAGTTTCTTGAAACTTTTCTGCCAAATCAAGCATGTCTTTTTCCAAATCTGCCGTTCGTTCTTTCACAAATTTCCTTACAGTACCCGAAACTTCATCCTTGTCAATTTCAATTCGATTTTTCAATTTCTCAAACGAAATACTCAAGGCAGCGAATTCATCAAATGAAGCTGTTCTCTCTTGCAGATTCTTCAAAGATTTATCAAGTTCTTTGATGGATTTCTCCTATTGAAATCAAACTGAAAGTTGTATACAATTTCATCGATATGTTGAACTCTTTTCCTCAATTTTTCCCACAGGTTAAAAGTTTATCTCACAGGACATTTTATTGCTATTATTATTATTATTATTACTATTCTATTATTATTTTGTTTACGTTTTAAGTTATGCCGCTATGAAAAACCTTGTAACTAGGATTGGTGTGCTTTAATACATAGATGGTGGCTGGAAACTCATTATCAAGTATTGCAATCGCATAACATTATACGTCCATCCTTTTATCTTTGGCTCTATTTGTGCTTGATAACCACGTGACTTACACATATATACATACATACAGCTCTTTGCAAACTACATCAAAGGAGGTAGATGCACACGATGAATGTTTGTTCTACTCAGCATCAACTTAATAGAGAACTTCGTAGAGAGTTTTGCCTACCTCTTCAATTACTCAATGACAAGTTACATAAAAGGGCTTAAACAGTTGCTCTTATGTAAGGATTAGTCATGCCCTACCATAGTCATAAATATATTAAATTTTGTCACTCTTTCCTTTTTCAAATCTTTCTTATTCTTATATCAATCTTATGCATCAGCAAAAATAGCTTGCCTTTTTCATTCTCTGAAATATACTCAGCTATCTATATACGTTAAGGAAGTTACAGTACCTGGTTGTTTAGCAGTTTGTAGAAGTTTCTTTTATCTTCTTCGACGTCGTGTCTAAGTGTCTCGTTTCTTTTGTTATAGTTCTGCAATTCATTGTCCAATTTTTCTAAGCTACTTTCAATTACTTCTTTTATCACTGATATCTGTTCATTGCATGCCTTTATTTCTCTACTATGCATTTTAGTTGTATCATCTACCATTATAGCTCTATCCTCTGATTTTGTCGTTTGGCATTGTACTTGATGTTGTAGAGCACAAAGCACAACAGACAACTCGTTGAGTTGTTCTCTCATGCGATTCTTGCTGGCTGCAAAAAAAGCTGACTTTATTCCAATTTTCTAAGTAAAGAGACTCCAAATCAGGAGTAGAGCAAAACTGTATTTTACTAACCTTTTCGTGACGAAAACTGATTTCCCATTTCGCAAGTTTGAACGTACTCTGTTTATTTCTTGGACGAAATTACTTCACTGAATATGAGTCGTTTTATTGGAAAATGTTTCATCCTTACGTCAAATCAATCGCAGATCGTCTAGTACTATGCTATAATTAAGTACCCGAAGTTTTCATCTAACGTCAATGTGAATAGATGTGGATTAAGGAACCGCTCATTATTCATGTCTCAGGTGTGGCCTAAGAGAATTAGGTTGGGCAAATGATTTTCTGGGCAGCCTAAAAGTTGAGTATATCATTCTGTTGTCTCTCAAAAGTTAGCATATTTTTAATAGCTCTATATTGGTGGGATAACTATTATTTCATATAGCACAAGGTTGGGTTACACAAAGTTACCCAAATAAATATTTCTTTTCAGTTCCAGCCTGAGACATAAATGATGAACGGTCCCTAAACAAAATCGATTGTTTTTTGCAGTTACTCATGAAATACAATAACTTGCAATGGAATGCTATGTTACATCAGTGTAAACACGCTTCAAATTGCAATATCTAGCTTGGTTTGCAATAAACTTTGCCCCGATAACATCGAATATTCACGTTTAAAATATGCGCAGATCTCAAATACCCATCGCGGATCTCAAACATCCTGCGCAGATCTCAAATATCATGCGTAGATCTCAAATATCCTGCGCAGATCTCGAATTCCTTCACAGATCTCAAATATCCACAGAGTGAAAAATTAGAATGAAAAAAAGTTGGCCAGCCTGTTGCGCCGAGGAGCTCATAAATATGCAGGGTGTCTGGCAATTTTCCCTGATTCCTACCAGGCTTTCCCTCATTCAATTTCGACTGAGATTAAAGTCCTGTCCTGAGCAAAAACTAACACTACGCTTATCACAAAGCAAGTATATTTAGCAAGGTTTAGCCTATTTAAGCAAAAAGTGTTTTGCATGAGAGAAGAAAATTATTTGCAGAAATTGCTTTCATTCTCGTTCCTCAGCATGTTAGGGAAGCAACTTATTAGCAAGAGAAACACAAACAACTTCCCTGACATTTTAAATAAATTTAGTAAAATTACATGATTTTTCCCAAATAACTTATTGGCAAAACAAATTTCCCTGGTTTTCCCTGATTTGGCAGATACTGCGGTACACTCAGTTTGTCAATTTAGATTATATCCCAATATCAAAATATTACAGTTGATTGAAGTACTGGCATGGACAAACGCGATCGTGAACAAACTTGCATATTCAATAAATCTTCATAAGATTAAAGCAAAGAACTTCATACTCCTAAAGGGGATTCAACCAATTATTATCTAAATTTTGTTTCCTTACTTACATTTGAAGTATAATATTTCATGTCCTCATTTACGTTTGAAGCATAGCCAAAGCAATTATCTTCCATTTCAACGTGGATTCGTTCATCAATACCATAATTACCCCCATCCATTGCTGAGACCATCCTTTGCTTACCTTCAAATGTAAAATGCTACAAAGCTGAACTGGAGTAGAGCTCTGCCTTCTAAATGATTAGAAGATAAAATCCTAATTAAATTCTGAGAGATTCGTTGAGCTTAAAGTGAAAAGATTTCTAGAATACAGTGCCAAGATGCAAATCTTCTTGTTTTTCACAAGCAATAGATTTTCTCTCCTGATTACCCCACAGCATAAAATCATAGTTGCTTCTCAGTTCAAGGCAACAAAAAACGTAGAGCAACATATTTTTATAATAATTGATAAAATTAAATACTAACTTTTTATTCAACAAAAATAGGAATCTACGATACGTACAAGCAGGAACAACTTCAAATAAATTTTTTAGTTAAGACCATAGAAATACTAGGTTAAAACTAGGAGCTTCGATTAAACAACTGAGCCTTTAAGTTCATCATGGCTTTCCGTATTCAAAGTGAGCGTATTCGTTGATCATATCACAGAATGCAACGTAATTGAAATCATGTTTTCCACCAACCATGACGTCAAACTTTTGGTATAAAGCATCGAATTCTCTGCCGCTTACGAGTGATCCTAGTTCTAATTCACTAAGGACGCGATGAAACTGTGATCTGGAAACGGATCCATTGTGTACGCGATCATAGTCTTCAAACAGTGGGAACATCTAAAGTAATAAATAAATTTACATACTATAAAAAAATGAAAAAGGTACTAGTCCATACCAAGTAACAAGCTATTTAGAGTTAAATAAGGTTTATACAGACATCATACAAGAGACATAAAACCATAAAATTTCAACTCTTAGTCAAATAAAACACTAATTCGAAACCTAATTTCTATGTTATACGCACATGACATTTCTTAATTTACTATTAATTTAATCAATACGTCACATCAGCACAAAAATCAATTAAAGTTGACAATGAAAATTGAAGTACCTGAATTCTCCTGACTCTAACTCTGTCGGCCAACCGATTCATTGCTGCCTCAAGCAAATCTTCGTAATAATCAGTTAATTTGCTTTTTACAGCTTCAGGTAAAGGACGAAACTGTTGCACGTCGTAGAGGGGATTCTTTTCCAGGCCTATGAGATAAGTTTAGGAATAAGCTGAAAAAATTATCATAATTGTGAAAGCAACCAACAATTATCAAAGTTATCTGACACAAAGATAAACTGTACTTTTAATATGAAGCAATGATTTCAGCAAATGAGTTTGAATCAAAGAGCAATATTAGAACAATAAGCATCAAATGTCTGACAGATTAAAAATATATTTTCTTACCTTTTACGGTGAAAACAGATTCAACATCATCGCAGAATCTGGTATAGTCCACGTAATCAGGATTGTATGGCGATTGGTAGCTGTTTTCAAAGAATATATCAATATTATTAAAATATTTTAACTAGATATTACAGTAGCGGATGCATTTGTAATCACGGTATGATATCACAGAAGCAGCACATAATTAAGTTTTATTTGTTGACTAGATGGTTGGTATTAATTAGTTGTATAAACTACATGTAACCAACTGCATATATGCTTTATGATTGATTGATAGATCGATGGATTGATTGATCGATTGATCGATTGATTGATTGATTGATTGATTGATTGATTGATTGATTGATTGAGGGTATGAGAAGTAGAAATGCATAAAGAAAATGAAAAAATAAATNTTTAGGAATATTTCTTTGGATTTTTTTCCAATAAACGAACTCGCGCGTCATATAAATCAATTATTGAAGATATCATTGCAGATATGCTTACAGGTATCAGTTAAGTAATAAAAATATTTATCTCAACTGCTAATCGTTTAGTGAAGAATGTTGTAAATGAAACAAAAATAAGAATTTCACATACTATGATATTAGTACATCGACCTCAGACTTGACAAGCCCCAATTGGCAAAGGTCAATTGCACGAGGGAAAATGGTCTTCAGAAGTCTCCCTGTTCTCAGTTTATCATAATCCCTCATGAACTCTTCGACTCTTACTCTTTCCTTTACAACTTTCAATTTTATTTTGTTCATAATGTGTTCCAGTTCTGCAGTCCCTGAATCTTTGACTTCCTTTTTATTGACAAGCTTCAGTTCTTTCAAACGTTCAATGTATTTGTTTTCAGTTTTCTCGGGAGGCTGCAGTTCTTCCAAGAATCGAGTGTAGTTGAACCCAGTATCATCTGAAAACTTCTCGATCATTACATCCATTTCTTCTCTGCTTGCGCTTAAACCAATTGACGTCAAGCATTGGCAAAACTGTGACTTTGTCACGTAGCCTCTGTTGTGTCTAGTGGATAAGAATGTGTCAAATATTAGATAAACATATAGATAGTCTGTTGGTACTACAGAACTTTACTACAGCACGAAAAATCTTGCCGCTTTTTCGTGTTGTAATAAACATTTAACTAATACTACCTGAACGGTAAAGATATGCTTCTGAAAATTGTTATCCAATCATAGCAATAGCTAAAAAGATACCTAGCAGAAAAGGCCTTAAAATGTCATTTGAAGCAGCATACTGTTTCAAGATAATTTGGGCATAATATAAGTGTAATATACATTACATGTCTATGATTCTAGTAATACGGTAAAATTCCGCATGCCAGAACACAGGAAAATAAGAATCTACATACTGATATTTTAGAACAAATACACCAAAAGACAAGAAACAAAAACAGACTGATTTCTTTCCATATTCTTATGAGATGATATAGTATATTAGATAAAGCATGAAATTTTCAAATTCTCAATTTCAGGGCATAGGCAGAAGATTTCATTTTGATTATTATGCATCGTAATTAATCCTTTACAAATGGAAATTCAGTTAGGCCACACATAAATTTGTTTACCATTGTTCTTTTCATCATAGTTGGCAGTGCCCTTACGATAAGAACCACAGCCTGAAAATATCATAAGTACCTCTTTACTACGAACCTATTCAGTCTGCTTTTTAGAGATGTAGGTTCTTGTTTGCGGTGTTTTGCTGTAATATTTTTTACAGGTTAGTTCAATCAGCTAAAGTGAAGCAGCTATCAAGAGAGGTCTTGTTGAACCAAATCTATCCTGAACTAAGTTCAAAGCGTTGTTTGTCGGAGCCATTATTCTTTACTGAGCCAGCATTAAGTGTTGCCTCCCTGATAATATTTGCTTCAAAAGAACAAACATATTACTCAGTTCAAGCAGCACTCGCACTCTACAAATTTCAGCCACAAATCAAGGGTATACTCCAGTTACGATGGAGATGGGTAACGCTCATCAACAGCAACACTCTTCAATATCAGCAGTATTGCCGCCCGACCTCTGGCCTCCTTCATCAAATTAAAATGTATGTGTCTGCTAGAACAACCAATAAAATTGCTCTCAAGTCAAATGACAATACCTGTCAAAATCTTGAAAGCATGGTTTGGCAAGAACTCTTCTTTGTTTTGTGATTTCCCTCATTCGAGATATGGCTGCATCAAACAGTTCCACTTTATCGTTTGTAGTTTTGTTCCAATCCATGGTTCCGGGCTTTACCAAAGTAAATTCCGATGAAGGAGGTAATTTGAAAGAAGGTAGTTTTTCAAGTCCTCTTTTGGTAAATACTGCAAATTCAATAAAAACTATGGCATTACTATTTGATAAAAATGTAACCATTTTGGCAGCAGCAGCAATTACATTGATCATAGCAGTTACATATATCAGTACCTACAATTCAGATGGCAGTGCAATTAGATGGTTGTTGCTTTAGCAGTATTTACAGTGGTCATAGCTACTACCTACAGTGTTCATAGCTACTACCTACAGTGTTCATATCTGCTAAAGTTACAAATTCAGACAGAGTTCATATCCAATAAGCGATTCAAATATCCCTGATTTTTCTGTGACTAATAGGCACTAGATGCTTCACCAAAAACAATGTAAGTTACTTCTACAGCATGGCATTTGATTGGCCAGTTAGTAAAATAACGATACCACAGTACAAGATGTGATTGGTCAGATAGTAAAGCAATAATACCAACCGAGTTCAATGTCCAATAGGAAATCCTTCCAAAGCACATTTCCGGCTAGTTTAGGGTCAGCATAATGTTGCTCCAAAACTTGCAGCTGATTGTCAGTTAGAGCTATTCCCATGCCACTGACGCCCATTCTGAATCTACTTCGCTTTATTGAGCCATGTCGAAGTGGGTCAAAATCCTGGAAAAATTCTTCAATCTGCAAGTGAAAA
>OLMO02000277.1:16072477-16096834 GCA_900291935.2 Cassiopea xamachana | reverse complement strand
TCGTTGTATATCTAGAAAAAATGAGAGAGAAATAAAACAATTTGGCAGACATTCAAGTTCCCATCATTTGGAAAAAAAGAATAGAATGCACAATAAAAATGCTTTCATGTAAAAACAACATTAATCACAAAACAATGAAAATAGTTAAGACAACAAGTAATTAAGCTCGAAAGCAGTTCTTCTGAAATGAAACGCCATGCTATGGAATTAACTAATAAGATGTATAAGCAATAATAATTGCAATTAACAAGATATGCAAAATCAGATCCACTGCAAAAGAGAAGATATGGAAATTGGCTATATAAAGAGATAAGGCAATTTAACACAATTTGAATTTCATTCATTCATAACAGCTTGGTGGAGATGACTTTACGTGTGATTTTCTGAAGCTTATAAGCAAATTTATAAATCTATTTTTATTCAGTTAGGCTCAGGTTCGAGCCAAAATTCAATGCGATACTACAGTTATTACTCAAAAGAAACAAACACTTCTTACGTCACATAAATAGAGTTTTTAACGGGGCTAATAAACGTTCTAGAGGCCTCTATTTGCAGAATTCAAAGCCAGAAGAACCGAAGAGCAGCAGGAAAGGCTACGAAACTTATTTAAAAGGTAGTCTATACATATGTGGTTAGATCCAAGAGCGGTACATTCTCTTTTAGATCCAGTCCAGAACTCACCTTGTGTTCAGACGAACGGATCTCAAATGCTTGTTGCTACAAGACTATGGATCAAAAAGGGTCTGATTATTATGACATGCGCAGAAGACTATGTTTGAAAAGTATCCAGTGCAAGCGTTTGTTGCGGGGAAATTTGTAGTAGATTTGGGAAATACTCAGAATTTAAATCTGATGAAATCGCTAACTAGTAATTAGCATTCCCTAGCATATTAGACAAGGAATTCACATTAATTCTAGCGGGGGAGAATGAGATAAAAAGTTACCGATTAGTGTCCCAGCCTCAAAACGAAAACCACAAAAAATGGCCTATTTTGTGAAAGACCGCATATTATGAAGTTTCATAGTCCACATATTTATTGCATGCAAGAGAAAGCAACTAGGTTTCAAACATATTCATAAACAAGTCAATGAAGTGATTATAGACCTTACAAGACTTAAACTAAGCTGTATGAAAGAATGAACCAAGGATATCTTGTACTTTCAATCAGTTGACGGCTAAGCTATAAATTTTGCAGCGAAAACTATTTTAAGGATATGATTCAAGTGTCACCAAATCCATGAAAAAGTTAACATTTCATATGAAATCATATTTGAGATGCGCTCTCGATGTCAAGATCTTGTTTTTAAACGTGTATAGAACTGCATATACAGCTTTATCAACTTTGAAGACGATGTTAATGATGATATTTGACAGCCTTGAAAACAGAAATCATCTACTTGCCTTCAGACATATATTTTCTTGAACATTTCACGACAATTTCCAACGTTTAGGCTAATTCATTAGCCATTGCAACTCGACGAATTTATGGTTTGCACACAATAGAAAGCCTTAAGTATAAATTTTTTATATGGATTTGCACAGTCACTACAAATCAATATTAAGTTCGAATGGTTGCCATCATGCATAATAAATGTTACCACAGCAATATATCAAGCCTAAAATTTTTAAAGAAATCACCGAGCATTCTCAATTGAGGCAATAAGCTCTTCAATGAATACAAAATGACTAGCATTTGGTAGATCGGAAGGAGGCTTGTCATGGAATGGTCTGTGAGGTACTGTAGATCTTACAGACACTTTTCCACAGACACCTTTGTACATTAAAATGCAGCTGTTTTTCTATAGAAACAACAATGTTTAATGTCATCTAAACTTAACAACAACAAAGAAAACCACTCTTCTTTTGCTCAGTGCATATTTACATTCTAATATGTTGCCATGGGAACCAAACAACTTTGTGCAATTAATAAGCACCATTTAATTATTTACGTTATTTTCAAAACACTTCTTGCTGTTCTATTTGATGTGCCCTCACCGTTCTAAAAATCTTATTTCTTTTAGGAGAGACATTGGTCTGCTCAACCATCTCAATCAGGGGCGTGCCAAAGTAGGAGGTGTATTGGGTGTCATATTCACACTTTTGCCAAAGATGTCAGTAACTCTTTGGCTTTCTAGTAGAAGCTGGCATAGCAATTGTGGATAATTCTGGGAAATTTTGTAGCTTGCCAGTAACTTTCTTTAGGTATATCTATGGTGCAAACACCCTCTGGCACACCACTTCCCTCAATAGTGGGCTCTTAATCAAGGGCTAAAAATCATTCTTTTTGATCCCAAATTGAACAATAACTTCTTATATTTATCAGTTAAGGATTCTGTATAGGTCATTGCATTGAATTCCAGAAGAATCCTGTTGTTTTTATTGCCAATAAGTCACATCTAAACAGCATTGCCAAAAGGAACCACATCCCCTGTTTTGCAAACCACACATTTGTCAAACAATGGAAGAAAAAGTAGTTTCAAACTTGTGGGTTGGGAAAACCCTAGCACATGCAAGTTTAATGTTGTGCCAATGAAAACTTTCTATGATACAGTTTTATTAAATGGAAAATCCTTTAATTGCTCAATATTATGCAAGAATACATATCAAAACACTACATGGTGCTGCTAAAATATTGCTCTGAGTCCAAAGTACCAAAAGTGAAGTCAGACAGCAATCATCACATTTGAGCACAAAAAATGTTAAGATGACGCCATCAGTAATATAAACAAAAAGTCAAAATATAAGCATATATAATGCCAGCAAATGTCTTCAATATACTAATAACCAGCCAAAAATAGAAAAAAACTGCTATAGCACATTTAGGGGGTTTAATGTGATTCTTGCTACCCCTTTGGCAAAACAAATTTGCCAGCATTTGCAGAGAAATTTCCATGCCAAAGAAAGTTCTCACACAGTTGGTAAACTAAAATCTCCATAAATTCTCTCATGACTTTGGTTTCAGATTCTCCCATTGAACTGATGTATAAAGATAGATTTGGTAAATCAAATAGAGATATCTACAAATTCTACAGTAAAACTGGTGGTTTTTCCATTTTACTTAAAAAGCATGTAAAAGCAATGCCAGTTAGCAATTAGGATAATCTAGCAGTGGAAAGTCTTAGCAAGAGACCAAGAAATCCCAAAATTGCTTTGCAAAAAGCGTAATGTATTTGATCATGAAAGGACAAATTCTAACTTTAAAAAAATAACTCTATGGAGAAAACCAAGACAAACAACAGAACAAACAGACCTAAATTAATAGATGATTGTGGATTAGTAATGGCAAATTATTGGCAATTGCATAGCTGGAAAAAGTACTCTGAATATGGAATTAATTAATGCAAAAGTAATATAGATGACAGAAACATGAAAGTAAACAAAGCACTAAAGAAAGAAGAGAAAAAAAGAACTGTAAATAGCTGAAGTTGGGAAACAATTGGAAAGCGCCAAAATAAGCTAGAAAAAAGGAAGGCTCAATTTTCAGCAGGTCATTTCATAATACTACAAGTCTGTTCATGAAAAAATATCTGGCCAACATGCACAAGAATATTGCAAGAGCTGTAAGTGCTCAAAGGTAAGGAGGGACCTGCCATTTATAAATAGATGCATGCATGTTTATATGTAAGCATCCTTGCATGTAAATGCATAAGCACATTTGCTTGTAAACTGATTCATATCCCTGTACACAAAGTACAGCCTCATGATCACATAGCCTTCAAAATATGCAAATGGAATTATACCTGCTTACTAGAACATGATACAAGAATACCTGAAAACCACCACAAATATATGACATCTAATCTTTTAAGCTTACACTCTTATACAATTTTTTGAGAGAAACAATAAACAATGGAATGTAAAAGGTCTACAAAATATGCATTCAACTATAGTACAAGATACAGAAATAGCAATTTTCATCGAGTTGAAGACTTGGCTTCAATTCAAATGCAAGTACTAAAACAAACTTTCTTATATAATTAATGACTGTCACAAGTTACCTTTGCATCCAACATGCGAGGTGAGACAAATTCTTAACTATCGAATATCGTCCACAGCCCTTTCTGTGTAGAGCGAGTCGTGTACCGCTAATTTTTCTATCTTCTCGTGAAATAAAAACAATATTTCGGAAATATTTGGAGAACAATACCAACTTTGACAGCACTTACTGATTGGGCCTACACTGCTTTCGAGTGTTTTCAATAATTAATGAGGTTGTATTCTGTCTTGTGATGGCAAACTATTGATTTATTTCGAGGCTGGCAATGAGAAATCGAACAGGAGGAACACAAACTTCGCTTTTAGCCCAAATTGCCGCTAGAAAAATGTCGACTCAAAGGTTTTGACACAAAGATACAGCCCCAAAAATTACTCATATCCGATACATGAAAATTAGAATATAATACAAACCACCTACTAGCCGCCAGTATTTCATGCATTGATCACAAAAGTACTTCCCCGCCTACGTTATCTTTGTGCAATAAAATAGCTTCAAGCAATGACCCAGTGAAATAAGCTGAAAACATACCCATAATAATGTCAATTAGACGGCTTTTCCCCGTAACATCTAGCCAGCTTTATACGTGAATACTGCCTGGATGACAACAAGTATGTATGACAAATCTGATCCTGACTGATCAGATACACAACAACTCCTTTGTTCCACAACCACAAAGATACCATTGTGGAAACAAGGAAGGGTAAACATACAAGAACACAAAGCCGCTGGCCTCCTTTCCAAGTGAAATTTCCGGCACCAAAATGGTGACAAAACCGTACAAATATTCCTTTGCTTAACATCAACATTCTTAAACTTTCCTCGTTTTGAGCCTACGATTATTCATAATATATTCCAAAGCATCAAAGACTGAAAGGAACATTTTCAAATCTTTGTTGATGCAAATCAAATCACTTCAAATCAAATCAAATCAAATCAATTCAAAACATTTACTTAGTCATAAAGCAAAAGAGGGGTGATGAAAGACGGTGCAAAAGTTAATTTACAAACATTACTATAATTCGAATACAAAAAATTCTGAGTTTTGATTAAGCTTGAGCCTAGCATTACTCTTAAATTACTCTTAAATATCAGGGATTCAGAGCCTTGATATTCCAATAAACTGTATTATCTCGATAGAGCTTTTTGCTTCCATTCATGTGCTTCTGCTACTGGAATCGTGAAAAATTCAAGAAAGTTTCATTATTGGGGCCGAAATATACTTTTTTTATAAAGTGTATTGAATGGTGAAACTAATCCTTCTCAATGTAAAAATAAAGGAAATAAATTTTAACGACAGGAGGAATATAAAGTTAAAATGAATTGTGGGAACATGTATGAATAGGTCAAATATGCTTTGAAGAAAAATGACCCTGTAGAACAAAAGGATAGCCATTAATATGAATTGTTATGGAGTACGAACCCACCCCAACTTCCCTACTACTTATAGAACTGCGATAAACTTCTGCTGGCCTAGTTTTGCAAGAAAGTGAGTTTTCTCACTACTTACGCGAAACATAAGAATGGTGTTCTAAGCGTTTACAATTTCTTCTAGCTACTAGGAAGCAAACAATTATTATTTTAACTCATGATCTGGTTAGTTATTTTGAACAGCTTGCTACTGTTTGAGCATTTATTGGAAGTCAAGCCGTAAAAGACTGTTTCTATTATCACACTCTTACCATAAAATACCAGGAAGTAGTGGCCGGCTAAAATGACGTTGTCTGCAAAAAATTTCACTGCCAAAACTTTGCAGCCAGTGAACAAATTAACTACTGATAATTTTCATTATTTGAAACGCATGAATGTCCCTCTTTCCAAGCATTCTAAAACAGAGGACCACAACAACATGCTATGGCACAACGACAACACAAGAGAACAGACAAAAGCGGTTCATAATGTACACTTTCAGGAATACACGTTTTTTATAGGAAACGACTTTGTAAGCAACCTAGTACTAGATAGCCTAAAATTTAAGAAAGTGCTAGAACTACAAGGCAAAAGCTAAGAAACTGTAGACAAACAGCACTTTGAAATCGTTACCGTGTTCATGTACCAAAACAATGTGAATATGACATTGCTTTGGAATTTAATTCCTACTGACGCATTTTGCTTGTTATTGGACAAATATTTTGCTACATCCACGTTCTGAGAAAGCTTTCACAGCAATTTAGTTCGTTAAATTAGGAAAATTTATAGAAACTAGAACTAAAATGTGGTCAAAAATTAAGAAACTTTTAGTACAAGGCCTAGAGCTAGGTTTCTTATAAAAGACGTGTACTTTATTGCATGGTAGGTAGTAGAAATGCACTATCAATTCAAAATTGCTATCAATGTCGTTAAATCAGTCAATTGTAAATTAATGCAATAGCATCAGATGAAATTCCACTAACATTTTAGAGCCAATCTCAATAGGATATATGCATACTTTGGGTATTTTTAACTTATCATATAGAGCTCTTAATGGCAAGAAATCATTAATTTATCCTAGCTTTAGATTTTAGATTTTGTTAGTCCTTGTAAGCATAAACGACGTAAAAGGGATCCTAAGTGGCAAGTTACGACCATGTTTTACCTAAAAATTATTGGTTTTAAATCCAACCACATTATTCCTAGAGAGTAATTGAGTACACAAATTTCTGACACAAATTTCTGACACAAACAAGAAAAGGAAACAGAAGTGGTAATCAACAGCTATCGAGGACAAAATATAGATATTTGGATAGAGGGTAAGAAAGTAGAAGCGGCGAAATACCCGCCTATCTATCGACTAAAAAAAGGTGATTGCTCGTACCTGTTCGCTGCGGAACTTTCAAAGTATCCATTCTGGTAAGGACTTGGTGCGCACACATTCTTTCACTTATTTACATTGCCTTTTTCGAATCTTTAGCTGTCCTCTTCTATTTCGACATTTCACTTGCACCCTATAAAGGTTGTATAGATGATCACCCCCAAGTTCCTCAAGTTTGAGCATACAGTTACAGCATAAAAAGCCTGGTTTTCTTCATGTCTATTATTCCTGTTGAAGATAGTTAGAATACTGGAGAAAATTCACAGTGGTTAGAGCAAAAGATTGTTTTGAATTCTATCAATTGTCATGGTAATTATTAAAGACTATGCAGATGTCTCGTGTAACTTCTGGAATGAAGCACTCAGTTCATTGTTTTTCATTACCGCCACAGCTTATAGCTGGAGTGAACAATCAAATTCTCCGCTTCCGTTGATTCAAACATCGGCAGGTAGTATGACAGTGAAATCAAACCAATTTAATAAAAACAAAACATTAGCAAAGATATTATTTTCTTGATTAGAAGCATCTCAGAGTCATTTTACTATCTTTCGAAAAAACCCGAAAAATATGGGAGGGATAGTTTGGGAACATCGCTTAGAAAAATAGGTGGCTAGGTAGGATGCGTTCGCAAAAATTCAAACCACCTTTCGAGTAGATAACTGTGATGTTGTACGAACAGAATCCATATGCTGCTGTGGCAATAACTTAGAGAAAATACATAAACAATCCGAAAAAAGGACTACAATTGAGCATTGAAATGGTAGCAATTGTGAAAGGATGCAACAATAAGTGAATGAACCATAGCGGATAGGAATGAAAGAAAACATAACGATGTTGAGGATGGTTTGCAGGAAGCAAGGAAAGGTTAAACTAGGAGGTGATATTGAATCGAACTAAGGAGATTATATCCATTAAGCTCGTACAACCCGTATCATTTTAATTTGAGTACGAATGACAGTAAATTCAGATGTGATTACAGAGGTAGTGTTCATGGTGTGGAAAATGCACTTAAAATGACAAGCGGACCTAAGACTGTGGTGTGATACTTGTGTCGCTGATGATAAAAGCCTTAAATAGATGGTGAGCTCTAAAATGTGTAGCATATACGTGATGGCATCCAGAAGCATTTCAGGCACAAAAAACATCCCCGTAACTCCCTGTGTACAGGAACAATTGATAAGATAGAACCAGCATCTGCTTTAAGTGACTTTGCAAGACACTTGACGAGATGGGAATTCTTCCAGGTGTTTTGGCCTGCTCTTAGATACGCATCTTAAAGTTAGATTTGTTGGCCAAAGAAAGAAATGAGAGTGAATTTATTTTTGCACTGATCACAATAGTACACAATCGGAGGTGTGTTTCACGTAATTGGACGTAATGACCTTTGAATATACATTTCAAGCAGTTGCTATCAAGATGAAAGGAAAAGGCTATTGACAGCTGACTAGAGAAGATTAGCGTTTGTATAGTATATCTCCTTTGCTTATCCCTGAAGAAAGAAAGATAATTCTATGCAATGACTTTCAATAGAGTTGAATGCATTCCGAAATATATTGTAGTTCAGAGGGTGAACTTGACATATATGGGCAGCAGAGAATGAGATACATATAAATACACTCCTCTGTTTTTATAAGAATACCTAAATTTTTTCCGAGCCTCAATATTCTTAAATTGTTCTGATTTTGAGTCTAGAATTATTCTCAAATTATTCTTAAATACCAGAGGTGTAACTTCGCCTAAATATTTTAGGAATATATTGTAATCTTTGTGGATGTTTTACTACATCATAAAACTAATCAAGTGTTCATATTTTGCATCAATAATACAAAAGCACATCTGAATGCAGTATTATAACAAGTATACAAAAATATTCTCATGTCCTGATGATGCATGAGCCTCGCATTATTCTTAAATTATTCTTAAATTTCAGCAATTTTAAGCCTAAATATACTTGAATACTCAATTGTGATAAAAAAAGTGTGTACTATTGCTACAAATAATGCCCAAGAGCATCATTGTTCTCTGCAACAGAAACTCTGAATTCATAAATAAAGTACGTCTTCTTCACTTGAAGAGTTGAAGAGAAATCAAGATGAAATGTGACGATGCAATTACGACATGCACAGCTGCTAATATTCACTATCATGCTTTGTGCTAAAGCGATTACATCTCAAGTTTGTAAATATTATCAATGGTATTAGTCAAACTACTAAATGCTCTGAAAGATAAAGTGTGTAGCATATATTTAATAAGTAATAAAGATGACGAAAGCAATGCAAGCTAGCTATTTGAAAAACTGTCTTTCGCTTCCTTATATATTAGCAATATTTCCAGAAAAAGAATATGATTAAGAGCCATTAAGTTCTTTTCTCCACTGCCTTCACAAAAAATAAAAGCAGTTCCCTAACAATAGGAATAAGAGTTTTAATAAAATCTCCATAGAGTTATCTGTGAACCTGACGTCATGAAATATGCATGAGTAGGATAGTGTGACATGAACGGAAAAATGATGCCTGCACGAAGGAGCTTGAGTGAAGGTACTGAGAAAAGAACCCATGATTACGTTTAGCATCACCTAGCAAATGAGGATTCAAGAGGCACAACCACCTTGAGATGAAAAAGAAGATGCGGCTTTGGTAAGACAATGCATCAAATCAAAATATTTTAGAAGGGCTATCTATTCTATAAAACGATAGCGCAAAGAGTAATGGTCTGGAGTAAGTTAACGTGACAAAAGCGGCTGGCAAAATTAAACGCGAGAATTTAAAGGCTGTGAAGAATACTGAAAACATGAAAAGAAGAAAAACAAAATAATCACTCTTGTTCACTTGAAGAAATTTTGAAACTCAAGAAAAATATGCTTTCACTTAGACCTATAAAATTAAGCTAACATTAAGAGAAATACTAACAATAATTTGAAAAAGATGTAATGAATATGAAAATGAAATACAGGAAATAAATAAGAAACACATCGTAAATGAGTTTAATTCCAAAGGTAACAATCAGATAACATTAATAATCTCAAAAGCTACATTTGGTTGGAAAATAACAAGCTAACATGACTACCCCTAAAAACGCCCAGAAAATTGCACAAAAATACCCACAAAACTCATGAACTATTGGTTTTTGGGGAACACGACTCCTCAAACAGTGCAAAAATATAGGTAAAACATATCAGGATGATATAACCTATAGATGTAATACCATATATTCATACCAGGATGAAATCCCCTATAATCAGACGAAATAAACGAATAGCTTGAAATATAGGCTGTCAACCAAGAAATCAATTTGTAGAAGCAACTTAATGACAGCGCTTACTACAACATCTTGACACTAAAATGCTGTCAGCTGAAACTTGTCTTCAGTTCTCTTTATACTGAAGGCCTGTGTGGAGAATATTCTTGTCCCAATAATTTCACATAGAGCTAATGATGTAAACCAATTCACAACAATGATAGGTGACCAGTTATTCTGTTTACTTCCTCAGCATTGCCAAATATTCCCAATACAGTAACTGAAGATGGTCGCACCTGCAAAAGGAAGACAATATGACATGCATTACACGATGACTAAAACGCGGCTGCATATCTAGCATGCATAAGAAACAAAATATGTTGAATAATCACAACAACTTATAGCATTCTTTAATAAGAGATTCATTTATCAATAGACAAACTAAACAATGAGCATGCTGCAAATTTTAGGCTTATTTGTGTTTATACCAATAACAGTATTTTTTTATATTTCCATTACATCGAAAGTCAAAATAAATAAAAGTCATGATACCAAGGAATGTATTTCAAAGTTCAGCATTGAAATGATATTCGACAACAAAATACACCTGCTCTGAAAACGGCACTGAGACCAATAACAGAATACACAAAGTTTTAATATTACTGCTATCTTTATGCTAATTAATAATCGGTCTTCTATCATACGCAGGTGGTGACTAAAAGAAGCTTAAATAAGCGTAAAGATCTCTCAATCAACGAATTTGAATGTCATACTTCCATTTAGAAATCAATTTTAGCCACAGACACAAATAGCTCCTACGTGGAATTGTTGGTTTCTTTCATTTATACTGTTCTACATTAACTTAACGAAGAAACGTGATGAAAGAAAATCAGCTATAAAACATAATCTACAGCCATAAACAGTTACTAGTTGTTGAAAATAGCATTGAAAAGGTGAGCTATGATGGCGAGAGGCGCTAGGTGGAAAGAGACTACGCAATGGCAGATGAGGGAACTGGTGACTAGAAATGATCTAGTAGATAAAATGAAACAAAGCTAAAGGCTCTGTTCTTTTATTAAACATTTATTACTAGTGCCTATCCATTGAAGAACAATTTGGATAAATAGATTTCTGTATTTTGCCAACTAATCCAAGCCGTTAACATGAAAATAAATCATAAACCCAAAGTCAGCAGGCCTAGGCAAGCGGTGTTCAACCATGAGCTATCAAATGATAGAACATGGTGTATATTACAGGCTCTGCTGGGAGCATGCAATTGCACTTAAATGCTCAGGTACCCAACCCACCTCCTGAACTCAAAGACATGCTTTCTTTGCATGTTTTCCGTAAGAGAATCTGCTTATTTGTTTTAGTTGAAATTATATCATGGAAATGCTTGTATATTTAGGCATTAAATAAAATAATAGAGAGATGAAAGTTTATGGCCCCTCTCCAAAGTGTTGAACTAACAGACGAATGACATGGAAACACATTATTAGCATTGGCGAATGTTAACTTCTACAGAGCTCATGCGAGATCTGTCTCATACTTTATCAAGACATTTTCTGACTACTTCTTAAAAATGAAGGTGTTTTTCTTGACTACATGTCAGAAATACATCGTGCTTATAAATGAGGTGATTGACCAATCTTCTAAAACTATGATGTAAATGCTGTAAATAATTACGAACTATTAAGCAAACAAAATACGGCTTCAGGGGTGATGTCAGCCATCGTGACTGGGGGGATTCTGGGTGCCCTGCCCTAAAATCATTATGCAACCTTGTTGCCACACTGGTTGCCACACCCATCTCAAAATCTTGCTAAAGCTCCCTCACCCCCCCGCCCCCCTAACATTTTCTCATCGCATTTGGACGAATAGGAAAATGAATCTTGGTGAGAAGTGGGGGGCATGTCCCCCAGCCCACCTGTGGCACAGCCACTGGATGGCTTGCATGTTTTTGCATACATATGCATTGTGAAGAGATGTTTATTAATCGCCAAAGAATTAATTTACAGAAATGATAAAAACTCCTGATTTTTCAGGCCTTGTCATTTAGCGCGTGTGATCGAACATGCACGTTCCCACACACACACAAATCAAGTTGCGCGTGCGATTCATTGCACTCGCAAATAGATTGTTTTGAAAATTTTCTGATGGCTTTAAACTCTGATTCCATGATTTGAAAAGGATATAGCCTTAGCTTATCTTCGTAATTTACACCATAGCATGTTCTAGGGCAGTGCTTAATCTGATGATGGAGAATTTATTTTACGTATATCGTTTAAACTATGCTAGTTTGATTGCTAAATTACTGAAGTTTTCTTGGTTGATTGATGCTATCTTTGTTGATCTGAGTGTGCGTATGTACATAAGCGTAGGAGGCTGTGGGCAGGGGGGATGCAGCCCCCCACAAGTTGAGCAGAAATCCGTTTCACTCGGGCAAAATTTCTGAAAGAACAATAGGAAATTCGGGCAACTTTTCTGCCTGCTCTCCAGCTCCATTTCATATTTCGGGCAGAAAATTTACAGCCCCACTAAATTTGACGTCATCCTTACGCCCATGCGTATGTATGTATGCAAATATTTTCTTAGGAGTGCGATCGCACGCGCAAAATCATTGGCGCCTGCTAATTACCGCGCATGCAGTACTATGCTCATGACAAGGCATGCTTTCCTGACTTCCTTTAGTTTCAATAAAATTTCCTGACATTTCTTGACCATCCTTAAATACGCAATGTCTTCCCTGATTTTTCCTGACCATATGAGCCCTGTTCTATAAGTCCTTCTTTTCAGGATAAATACTAGTGAATCTTCATTAATGAAAAGACTACCTATGCTTTCAAGAGTTCATCAAAGGTAATAAAAAGAAATATTGGATAGCATGGTAATGAATTAGTTAATCAAATTGTGGGGTATGAGGAGTACTAAGTAAGCATATGTCCAATAAAATGTGATGCTCTTACAGTCAAAACATTGACGGAGTAAAAATCTTGCATACTATCCAAGCATTTTAAGATACCTGAGTCCTTCCTGCATCAACAACCAGATAAAAAGATAAATCTAAACGTTTTGCTTCATTTTCCATTTCCATAAGCTGTGAGGCACTGTTTCCACTTAGAACTATTTTTGTTGCACTGTAAAGCAAAGGATTACTGATAAATCACCATTGAAAATAACAAAGTGAAGCAAGCCATCAAAAGCATCTAAAAACGGGCAAGAAGGAATATGAATCTGATAGAAAGTTAACATGTAAAAATATTTCTACATAGAAAATGCATACCCCATCTCTTCCCATTCATTTGCCATGATTCTCATTTTGTCTGAACCTTGCAATAATTTTCTTTGAATGGCTAGTCCAGCATGTGCAACTTGTGCTGCAATTTTACCAACTCCCATTTTTAATTCACTATTCACTACAAAAACCATTTTTATTGGGCTCACTTCTACAGCATTGCTTGGTTGTTCAGCCTCCAATTGAACCTACAAGAGGTAAAACTAAACTACTTAACTAGGGCAAATTTTGTATAGAAGATGCAACACCTGCTGCAGTATTCTGCTGTTGATCACTACCAGTTTATAGAGAGGTAAAGATTATAATCCTTTGTATAACTCTGATGCTGGAAAAATTTACCAAGCACACATATATTCCAGGCAGTGATGTCATCATAAGCAGAGGAGGTGGGGGAAGGAGGGTTGCAGCCCCCCACAAGTTGAGCAGAAATCCGTTTCACTTGGGCAAATTTTTTGAAAGAACAATAGGAAATTTGGGCAACTTTTCTGCCTGCTCTCCTGCTCTATTTGATATTTTGGGCAGAAAATTTACAGCCCCCCTAAATTTGACATCCTCCTATGCCTATGAATGTCATCTTAACGTCTTCAGAAAGGAGACTCCATGTGAGACAAGTGCATACCCTTGACAATTGCAGATGACCAGACCTAATATAGCGACAAAGTGATTTATAGTGGTGTGGAGTCTTAATGCAGTTTGAGTGGGCTATGCTTGTTGTGATGGCTGAGAACCCCTGAGCCCCCCTTCTCCATGACACACCTGCTTCTAGGGCCTAGTATAATCAAATGGGACTAGGCTTATTGCAAGTTTGACAAAGAGCTTGTAAAAAGCTACCTCATTATTAGTGTTGAGCACTGCAAAACTGCAAAAACCCAAAACTGTCAAAACCACACATTTTTGAACTTGCATAACCACACAAAAAAACCACAAAAATAAAAAAACTGACTTTGGACAAAAATTATTAAAATTGAATGGAATTCCTTCAGATTTAGGTAAATACATCAGATTACTTTTTACATAAATAAGTATGCCATTGTGTAAATCAATACATGGAGTAAATTTCAGCCCAAAGCCTACTCTCAAGTGCTAAATAAACAGGGGACCTAATAAACACGGGGGTCAGAAAAAATTCCAAAAGTTAGTAAATGGGGTGGGGGGTTGGAGTTTGAGTAATGACTTTAAATGACTATACAAGGATGGAAAGAGCAAAAGCAGGTTGTCATAAAGAATAAAACTAAAATATATACAAAGGCATGCTATTTTGCCATGACAATTGGGTGTAAATAGTATCAACAAAGAAATGAAATGAAGAGTTTGTGAATAAACAGGGGGTCCTAATAAGGTCCGGGGAGATGGAAAAAAGTTGACAAATTAATAAGCAGGGGGGATGTTTATCTGGCACCTGAGAGTAATCACTCCAAGTGTTATTGGAGTAGGAATCTGGAGACTGGTTGTGAAATTTTTCAAGAACATTTCATCAAGTATGTTGGACTTTGAAGAGGCGATCCAACATTCTATTATAATCTTTTGTCTGTGGGTTTTTACTAAAATTGTCACTTAATTCCACATTTGTCAGAGTTGTATCAAAGTTTTCTACAATATGCCATTGTCATTATCTGGGAAAGGTTTGCCCTTCCTTGATTCCTAACACACTTCCAGTCAACCTCATTTTCTTGATTTCTAGATTTTGCCTCCATTTCCCCCAATTCCTTGGGGCTTGGAGGGTGCCTCTGAGAGGACTTTAGTTCTGACTCAAGCATTTAGGACCGGATGCCCTTCCTGACATCACCAATGGCCTGCATTGGGCCTCAAACACAGGACCATGTTGGTCTGAGTCGAGTGCATTACTGCTAGGCAATGGCTGCATTCAACCCCATTTATGTCAAATATTTTGGTACAAGTTTAGTGCCTATCAACATCAACATGTGTTCTGGCTTTAGAAGTATCCTACTTGATCAGAACTGGACCGATCAGCATGAGCGCACAAATATCCTCTTCCAAATAATCTGAATCTTTTATTCAAAATGAACGATTACAATCCTGTTGATGATTACCAAATGCTTATTTTATCTTACTCTTTTTTGATCCAAAAGCTCTTGCCTGCAAGTCCAGACCCATAAAACTTTCAAATTTCATACACACATAGTACGCTACACATGAAAGTTTATGAAAACCACAAAAAGCCACAAAAACCACAGTGCAAAACTACAAAAACCAAAATTTCAAACCGCAGTTGGTGTTCAACACTGCTCATGATTAAGAAAAGTACTGTGGGCTTTATGTATATATGTTGAAAATATTGATAATACACATTTTATTGTAGTATTCATATTGTCACTATAAATAAACTATGTAAGACACCACAACAGACTGGGAATGTGCACTAGGAAATACATACAAGTGACATATAAATCAAGCCAAATGATACATTTTGTTAGGCTTGGTCAAGCCTCAACAAGACTTTTGTGGAAACTAAGATAATGCTGATGTTAGATTAAATGTTGCACAATCAGTAGAATATTTATTGTTGTGCTGCACTTATGTTTTGATTTCTGAAGAAATAAGACAAAAAAAATTTCAATATATTCCATGGATTTTCAGGAGAAGCTATACCTTTGACACTTGAAAATAATCATAGTCTCAAAAGCAAACCAATTTAGGAATAGTGAGGATCAGCAAGCAATGCGGTATTTTTATAAATAAGAGTGTATTTATGCTTGTACAAAAATTTTTGCGATAGGCTGAACGCTTGTAGAAAAATCCAGGGACAGGATGGGCAAATAGAACAGTTCTATAATAAAAATATATAAAGATCTAAAAAAAGACTCTTACATTAAATGGGCTATTAATATCCGGATCATCCAAATTTTCAAAAATCCATGAGGCTGCAGCATCAACAGAAATACCACCAGTGAAATAAATGCCCTAAGGATCAGAATGAAATAAATGCCCTAAGGATCAGAATGAAATAAATGCCCTAAGGATCAGAATGAAATAAATGCCCTAAGGATCAGAATGAAATAAATGCCCTAAGGATCAGAGAAATTATTATATTTGCTAGTTTACAAGTAAAAATGCACTTCAGTGATGAATATAAGATCTTTTGGTGGGAAAGGGGGTAGTGCTTTGCGAGGCAGTATTCAGTACTCTGCTCAATGAAACCTAACATCCATATTGCAACTGAATAACTTTTATCATTTAGATTATTTCCAACCTGTTCTATTTTTTTTCCTTGGGAGAAGCACACATATGCACATTTCTCTATGTCAAAAACTATTTTTGGAGGTGTAGAAGGGTTAATGACTAGCTTACTAACAGGCTGTTTCCCTATTGACTAATGTCTAAGTTGTTCCAAAACTCAAGACTAATGACTTAGGGATGGAAATAAGGAAAAAAATGGTGTCTGACATTTTAGGAGCTACTTGGGATCTAGGGGCAGAGCCCCAAAAAACTTTTTCAAAGTATGGGTTTCTGTAATTAAAACTAAGTGCATTTTTTGCCAAATGCAATTTCTTTGTGTGGGTTCCTCAGGGTGTCAGAGAAGCCAATTTATTTAATTCTTGGCATGTGCCAAAACAAGTGTGACTGAGTATAATGGCACCAACATTGATGCTAAACAAGCAGGAATGTCCAAAATTTCATTATTGGGCAAAGTAATTCATGAATGTTGAAATGAATTGTCTGATGAAATAAGAAGTTCACAATTCACCACGGGAGGATCATCAGACATTTTCACAATTTTTGTCACAGTGATACTGGCTGTTTGAGTATTTGTGTCAGACATTTTCAATGTCTAATGGCTATTTCCAACCCTGATGACCAACCATGTTTATTCAGTTGGCTTAAGCAAATTATTTCAACTTCCTGAAGAAAGTTTGTGGAGAAAATCAATATTTTCAAAAATTTGCATAGTTCTTTTCCATTGTTGCTTGTTGCAAAATTTCATTCATCTATCTTTGCTTCAAAAACTCTACATAGTTACTAAAAATTCACAAGTAATGAGACTATAACTTCAAACTGGCCATGAGAGACCACCTCTACCTTACTTGGTCCTAAAGCCCTGTGGCTAGCCCTCCCTGATATGGGCTATGCTTCTGCCCCTGTCACTACCTATATATTGCCCTAATACTCCTCCCTGTTTTCCTGCTCTCCATAGATGTGAACCTGGCCACACCACTGATGATGAACCTTCTGCAAGGAAAGGAATAGGGCTAGACATTTTACATCAATTTCCTTCCCAATCTGAACGGTTCTAACTGCAGCTGATGATAGTGTTCTTTGTTTTAGCTTCTGAATACCCTTTTATAGAATAAGCTGTTGTTAGCATGCTACAGCATAACGCTTTCCGAAAGTTCTGTGACAGCTTCAGCCTGCTCATATTGCAATTCCCAAATGAAGGCAAAAAGCATATTTTTGTCATATGTGGCATTAATACCAGAAAATTTATGCCAAAAGACATTTTGAATAACTAGAGACTGAAATATTGACTAGTGACTAAATGGACTCTCTTGCTTGACTAACGACTAAGCATATCTCCCTTCTACGTACATCCACATTTCTGGACTGAGTTGCTGTGAGCTCTCATGAGACTCAGTCAAACAGGGCCCCTTTGCACTATAGAATTCGCAAATTTACCCTCTTTGCAGAATTTTCGGACAAACCCATCTCAAGAAGTGGCGTCATTAATTCCATCTTTGGTTTCCACTCTACCACACCTGTCTCCCTAGCGCCTACTATTGGTCCCANGAATGATTTAAAGTATATAGCTAATCTTTTTAAGCCCATTTGAAGTTTAAGAAAGGTAATGTTAGTGGATGACATGACAGATATATAGATTTCAGCCAATCATAAAATTCAATTTTCAAGATTTAAAAATTTTGTAAATAGTGTTCGTTGTCAATTAAACATCTAAATAACGTCATCTCAACATCATTTGAATTGTGTAATTTGTACAGAAAGGGCGTTTCCAGCGATAAAAAGGGCGTGGTCTTGAAAAATTTTCCCGAGGGGAAGCCCCCGGGCCCCCATTTTGCCTCGCTTCGCTTACAGCCCCCCCAATATCACTTTCGTTCCGACGGGCCTGTATGTAATCTAAAAAGGATAGCGGTCAGTCAGGGTTGTAACCAAAGGAGGTGCAGAGATTGATATCGCACCCTTCTAACATTTCATGTCGGCAAAGTTGCAGCACATCGATAGTGCCAGTCGATGTTTTATATTAGCACTCTTCAAGCAATTGCCTTAAGTACGCCCCTGCAGTCAGTGGCACATCAGTGGTGGTCAGGGGAACCAGAGCGCCCAGAAATCTTTTTGGCACCTTCGTTGCCCCTTCCTCTCTAGGAAGGCATGAAATTTTTGATTACGAGTACATATCACTGCAAACAATGGAGAATCTGGAAGGTAAACGTGGAATGAATATAATAACTTCTAAACTCACCTATATTTTTGTTTGTGCAATAATTTATATGGCAAAATTCCAAATGCTCATACAGTTCTTGTGTCTGTACCATTTTCAGTTGCTTCATAGTCCTGTAATTTATTTTTTTGACATTTTACTTGGTACCTTTTATTGCAGCTTTATATTCAACAATGGCCTTTCTTAGGGTGTAGATGACATGGCTGAAAAACATTTGTGGGTACTTTGCCACCAAACCCCCATCCTTCATTCCCCCCGTCCAGAGGTCATGGCCCCTGGATAGATTTTGCCGGTTAGAAACGCCCCCTGAAAGCAGTGTGTACAATCCATCTTTACCTATAACATTTTGCTCAAATAAACAAAAGAAACAAAATCGGCAACTGCAAAAATGAAGATGGAAATAGTATCGACTAATCGCCGACTGCTGGAAAATATAAAACATTTAAACTGCAAATAACTCAATATCTCTCTATTCGATCTTAGGAAAGCAAGTGAGTTTGAATTCCATCTTTAAAATTTTGAATGCAATAACGACGAAATATCGATTTTTGGCCAATAAAAACACTAAATGTTGGAAATTGAGCCTCGTGATTTTCTTAAGCTTTCTTAACATTTTGACCATTTGAGGCTCATTTTCTTATAAAATTTTTTCTTATAAAAAGAACGCGTAGCCAACAGATACACATCAGTTACATTTTGCAGTTAACCAAAACAAAAGCTACAAAATTCATTTATTTAGTCTTTTCAACAAATTTTTACGTAATGCACCATGTTTCATCTTACAGAGTAGCTATTTTCTGCATATGGGGGCATTCCCTGAAGAATTGTGCCCCTCCACTTTTTGAAAGCTTCCTATGTTCCTGGTTCAAAAAATTGGTTACGTGATCCAAAATGGCACCTGTGTTCCAAATTGGCATCTGTGAACAAAATGGCTTGCATAGTCGTGAAACTATTAAAAAATAGCAATACATTATCCCCGATGATCCATACTACTCCAGTCTAGTTTACCATCTTTTTCAGCTCATACATTTTCCTTTACCCATCGCCCCAATTCGCGCAGCGTATATATAGTGGAGTATTTGATTTGAATGTGGCATGGAATATATATGGTGGGTGACTTCGACCGTTCTCATTTGTACAAGTACGAGTCTTCATCTGAATTTCATACCAAATACGACGGAATTTTTCAATTAAAAAGTAGAAAGCGCAATGACCTTCTTTCGAGCATTTGCAAAGTAAAATATCTAATAGAGCAAAGATGGGAGTATTGCACAAATCAACTAGTAATTAGTTTCTGGCTGTCCTTCACCAGTTGGGGCGACGATGACGGCGGATGGCCTAGAAACATACAATTTGGAAATGAGGCAAAACCTCCACTGCCGGTCATCTACTGTGTGAGATAACATACGTGATAATTTTTCAATGATTGAAACATTTCTTGGGAATCGCAGCTGAAATATAAATTTCCAAAGAAGCTATAATTTCAATAAATTTCAAGGCTCTTCTCTTGAAGTTTTCAATGATTATCTTAACGATAGTAAGGGAGACAAAATGACATAGGTACGGTTCGGCATAAAAATAATCTGAGAAAATTTAAACTGCACCACTGGGGCCAACTAGACCCTAGACCGGTGATTCTCAACGGGGGCGATATCGCCCCCAAAGGGGCGTTTTGAGAATTTAGGGGGCGTTTTGAGAAGGTATGATATAATATATTTACTTATGAAACTGATGAAAGAAAGTATATTTCAAAAGGGGGGCGTTTTAAAAAAATTCGTTGAATTGGGGGGGCGGTTAGATCAAAAAGGTTGAGAAGTACTGCCCTAGACCTTGAGAAATGAGTTGCAGTCTCACCTTAATGGAGTTTCGTTGCGTGGAAGGTGTGCTCAAACTGAGATAGAAGTGCAAAAATGAATCAAACTCAAGTTTGGCGCTTGGGGTGTACTCTATTTAAATTACTATTCACTGAGGAAAGTCGTGAGATTTTCAGGTGACCATGAGACCTTGAGATGGGACCTGAAGCCATGAGTCTCTCTGCCAAATTGTTGCAAGGTCTGGTATTGTGCAAAAGCGTTAGGTTCATGGACCTAAGGATAAGGCTGTTGAGATATATACTTGCAATAAATAGATATCTATTATACAAAAGCGAATGTTGAAAATACTTGTATCAATCCTAGCATACTTGTACCGATCATAAAATACCTTTACCGATCACAAATACTCAAAATACTTGTACCGATCATAAACTAATTAATAACATGCACCAGTCATAAAATACTCGCAAAATTGTAATATCATGACATATCAAATAAATCATCTATCAAAATGATTTCCATCAAAAATTTACTATAAAAGTATTCAATCAATACAAACATCATGTAGAAAAATAACCAAACAAATAGCGAGCTGCATTGGAAAATACTACAAAGGGTAAATCAACTAGTACGTACACAAAAAGAGGGAGGGGTTGGTAAAAAAGCATTGAACTCTCCTTAGGCACATTCTCAATCATTCAATAACGAATTGGATAATATAGAGAACTAAAATCAAGAGCTAGCGGTCAAAGTACTCCAATCATATTAGAAAAATGACTGGTGTTAATGCTCATAAAAAGTGAGCAAAACGTAGTCCCCTGGATGGTGTCTGTTAAATGATATTCAACATATCAGAGTCATTGCCTCTTAAATATGCGGCATTTATCAATCAAAGAGGGGGTGAATTAAAACGCGTCAATAATGATAGGATAATGAGAAAAGCATTAGAATGAGTGCTGTGCTAGCGACTGTTTACATAATATATCGCTTTCTAACTTCTTACTACAATGAAGACTACATCCTTTATAGATTTCTAAAATCATATAAAGCCATATACGACGTAACTTTCATAATTGCTCGAATGGCACTGAGTCGAAGTTAGCACAACCTTCCATATATGAAAACCATCCTACTCCTATTCGTTAGTTTCGTAATAGAAATCCCCTTGAACAACAGAATAATGTACGATATAAGAAGGTAGAATGTGATGAGAGTTAAAAATAACAACTTCTTTCCTGTCGGGTGACATATGCGAATCGAATCCGGCACGTAAAGATTCACCTTGGATAATATATCTACAACGAAAAACGTTACCAGGTAAAATCTGGCACAACAGGAGTCTTTTTGAGTCTTTTATGTAATTCATTGAGTAACGTGGGTATTCACTGAAATACACTCCTTTACCATACCAGCCTGGAAAATAAGATAACTTTGTCTCAGACTGGCGCAAAGCTAAGGGGATTTGTTGGGGGGGGGGAAAGACAACCCCAAATTGCGAAAAAATGAGACTTCATCGACTTTTAATAGTACTGCAACATAGGTTTGCTGACTGATGTTATTAATTTTCGGACTGATACTATCAATTTGTCATTTATAGGGGGTGCAGCACCCTCCTGCAACCTCCTTTGCATAAGTTCGTAGTCACACGAGATGAGTCGAATCTCTATAAAAGCTCCTCCACCATTGACAGAAGGTAAAAGTAAAGGTAAGTCCCGCATACTTCTGTATGTGGGAGAGTGCCTGCTAGAGAAGATAAATATCTTGGGAAACTGGCAAGTGAGGTTGGATGGCCAGTTACTTTCCTGAATGTTGTTCTCTCCCCAGCGTTCCCAATAGGTACACAATCACTTCTCGGTGGACAGTAAGGAAGCATTCCATGAAGACTTTGGTATTCTTTGAACTTTCCACATTCCAAACAGCAGTCAAGCATTCCTACCACACTACGACCCCAACTACACCATAGAGAAAACAAATCATACTGCCAAATCATACGCATTGGAAAAAGTTAACGTTGTCTTTTGCCAACAAATTGGAAAAAAACCCTGCATTTGGCAGCATGATTCTTGCATGCTTTGATTTTTGAATGCTCTGCTGTAAAATCAAGACTAAAATGCAAATTGATAAAAATACCTGGATCTGATGCATGTTGAAAACTCTTCTCACCAGGTACCCTAAATCCAGTTTCACAAATTGATTCAATATTCTCCTCTTTTGTTCCATGAAACCCCAAAACTGGATATGAACATTCTTCACCCCGCACCTCTCTGATTTTCTTTCTAGCTTCATTGAACCTCTTTATCAGTAATGGTTGCACAACGTATTCAACCTTTGTGACTTTGTATGGACAACCAGTTGGAAGTAATCGATAGAACTGTGACTCTGAAATTAAGCAAGCACTCTTTGAAGAAATTTTAGGTCATAAAATAGTTGAACAAACTCATGTGAGTAAACTCCATGTGGAGAGTCTACTTGGCAAAAGGTCGAAACACTCTGAGAAAGTCAAAATTTAATTTCATATATGCCAGCTGTTCAAATATCTATCATGCATACCTTAAAAGCTCTGTTTAGCCCCATTTTAGCCTTCCTCTCTATCAAGCCCCCTTTCACTCATGAATTAAACAGCTGAATGGATTCTTGAGGCACAGAGAACATTGCTAGATGAGCTCATGGGTATACAATATGATCCACGTACAGAATTACCTTGAACCTGTCAAATGAATCCAAAGGAGGCAAAGCAGATGGACTGCACTTTTACCCTGAGTTATTAATAAGCTCCTCTCTCTAATAAGCCCCATTCTCTATTAAGGCCCCCCTCTAAGACTCCAAGAAATTCATAAAACCCCTGAGACTTGATAGAGGTTTTGCAGTAAATGCTTTCACCTAACAGGTCATTTGACCTAAAATCAAAGAATGGCTCAAGCTTAGTAAGTAGTACATGCATTGTGGTAGGACGAATTGTGCTAGGTAGCTTGAATTTTACATGTGCAAACCAAGCTGAGTTGAAGGTATATCTGCAATTATGTGTAAAGTGTTCACTTAACAAAATAATAAAAAGAGGACTATAAGTTATACTAATAAATTTTAAACTATTTACATAAATTAATGAACTGTTAGCATGTAAAGTGAAATGCGGAAATTCTAGCAAATATGCCCATCTGCTTTTAGCTTCTGTTACCATTAAGCTCTATTTACACAACAGCTTTTAACCTGGGCTCAGTTCAACCTAGGCTCAACCCAAGACTCCATTTAAACTGCATTGACAGCAAAGTACAGTGTAAATGTAGAGTTGGGTTGACCCCAGGTTAGTGAAATAGTCATATCCTTCTCAGTGGCACATTCCACAATAACTATTGATATGACTTGCTGCATTGGTGCCTTTTGATGTAACCTGGGCTCAACCCCAAGTATGCCTTTACACTTCATGGTCAAAATCTAACCTAGGTTCAACTCAGAGTCAACCCACCTCTGAAGAAGGGTTGGCTTAACTTATGTTGAACACAGGCTGGCATCATCTACACAACAAAAGTTCTAGCAAAAGTGAACGCTAGCCCAGGTTGAACCTACATTACAAGCTGTAATGTAAACAGGGTTTTAGTGATGAATCAGGAATCAAGAAAGAATGAGCACAAACTTTTTGCGAAAAAGAGGCTCTTCCTTTATCAGGCTTGATTGAAGATGGTGTAAGCTGTTTGCTATTGTTGTGGATGTTGTAATGCCTTAGATGAAGAGGCACGAAAACAACTGCATGACTATGGCAATATGTGCCTAATTTGTCAACTTTGTCTTCCCTCTGGGAAAGAGAATCAGTCAGAAAT
>OLMO02000277.1:16052660-16072306 GCA_900291935.2 Cassiopea xamachana | reverse complement strand
AGCCTTCAAACTAATTTTTATTTTTTATTTCATCCTCCGAGATTTAACTTTTGGTCTAAAAGTCTGCAAATTACAATAAAGTGAGACTCAATGCAATACCTGCAAGTCTAAAATGTACATCTGAGGCAGAATCCTCCCTGAATTTCCTTTTTGGATATAGGGGAAAGTACTTTATTGCATCTCCTCTCATTGCCTCCTCTTCTCCATTAACCATCAATAAATTTCCATCAAGTTTCAACCTAAGCATTTCAAGTTCATCACTTTTTGATTTCAAAATGGTTTCTGTGTCATTCAACTTCTTCTTTAATTCGTGCTTCGTCTCAAGTGCTGTTCTTATAAGATCTTTTTTTTGCTCTTCAGTCAATAATGAATATGATTTTAGTATACTTGGGCCACGTGATAACACTGCCTCACTTTTCATAACACTAGAAAAAAGAAAGACATTGAGTCCACCTCTATGGATGTGTATGTGTGCACTCATATAAAATATCCATCAACACTTGTCTGTTTAAATTGCATCTCTGTCAAAAATTCAATGCTAAATAATGACCATCAAATAACATATAAATTGTTGAATTCTCTACTGTACTTTTTCTTTGCTACAATGACAATTAAGTAATATAAACTCACCATTCACTTATACTTTCTTTTACAAAACATTCATTGACAGGTGATGATTCCAATTTTGAATGCTGTGTTTCCTTCTCTTTTTTACTAACACTACCATTTAACTTGTCTCTTTCAACTGATTGATCACTACTAGTTGGGTGATAATACATTGCAAAGTGCAGCAAATTTCTGTCATGGCAATGAGCACCATACTTGCACAGAGGGAGATGCTCCAAGTTATAATTATTTTTCTTTGGGTGCCTATAAGCTTTAAGGTGTGCTGGACTTCTGCTAAAACAACTTGATCCATAAAGACAGAGAGGCTTGTCTGCTTCATCCTCCTTACTCTCTTCCAATCTCAAAATTTTTGAAGATGGTTCAACAAAAACTTCTGACTCTTCCATATTTGTTTTCCTCTTTGGGCCTCTCTTTGATGAATCAGAGGCTAATTCTATGACATGCCTTGGATTGTTCTGAATATATGCATCATCAAGCACTTTCTGGGCTAGATAAAACAGCAAAACTTAACTTAATTTCTTTTGCTTACAATAATAAAAATCAATGCATAAATAGTCCCATGATCATATAATGCTAAATATAAAAATTTCCCATAATTGACAAGATAAGGGTGGCACAAAAAAGGTGAAACTGGTGGTATTTCCTAAAGGCTTTTGTAACAAACACATTTTTTCAAATCTTCATGTGTAAAACTTAGGGGTTATTCAAAGTGTGTAACAGTTGGGGGTGGGCAGGTATGCACTTTTCTGTGACAAACTGATATGGAGATATAGGGAGTGAGGATGTAAATTACTTCTGCTATGTAGCACCAAAAATTTAGTGTAATAGTTCTACTTTTTGCTTTCTGATGGGTGTTTCCAAAAAATACTCAAATCAATAGTGTAAGGCCTTATCAAGTTTGAATCTTGCACTTTCCCTAATCAATCTGTAATTTCAGTTATTTTGAACTATTATCTTATGCAACACTAAATCAATTTACATTTTGGACTTAAATTGAAGATGGGGTTGAGGGAGGTCTCATGCCAAAATGCTATGCTACAAAGCGGGGGGTATAGCTCCAATATGACAAGCCGTTGCATAGGGGATGGGTGGGGAGGCTTTAAGCACAGCTGTTATGTTCTATTGCTTATACAGACATCAAGTCAGCTGAAAAACTTGCGTTCAAGGTTGCTCAAGACTGAATTTGAAGAAGTTTGAGATTTTCATGAAGCGATTACCAATAGATGACAAAACAATATCTTGTTGAGTAAATTTTTTCGTTAAGGTTGAAATATTAAGATTTCTCTTATCTTAATGATATCTCCATGCGGCCTTCTGTTTTTTAAGAAAAATCTTTGCTTTGAAGCACTTTTCACAAGTCTGCCCCACATTCCTTGATTTAGGTCCTCACATCACAGTATATATTTCACTCGTGCTTCCAAATGGCTTTAGATATCTATTTCAAACTTTTTGTATAAGTTATAGGAATAATAGTGCTATAAAAGTTTGTAGGTGCCCCATTCGTCAGCTTTTGCTAAATTATTCAGATGTTGAATTTTAAACTTAAGTGCACCTTTACACAATGACCATCCCTTCAAATTGGTACTGCAAATGTGATTGACTGTGGCATAGGCGCTATCTGTTTCGGACCATTTTGCTTTTATTTGTGCTTTGTGAGAGAAGTGTGAGCAAATTTTTGGCCAAACAATGTGAGGAGCATAAACGCTACACTGTGGGATATACAGATCTATGCAGTCCTTTCTGAAATGCCACATCACTCAAGGAGATCAATCTAGTACTGCATTTTAGCAATCTAACTGAGCGGTATGGCATTCAACATTACCTATTTATTAATGTAACTCCGCCATGGCCAGCCCCAAGCCCGGATGAGAAAGGAGGAGGGTTGGGCATGGGGCTAGCAACCCCATCCTGTAAAAAGAACCCTTGTTACAGAAACACTAAACAATTCTTCAAAAAATCAAACATTGGGCCAGTTGGGGACCAAGGCATTAAGACCGGGGATGAAGAGCAGGGATGAAAGCCAAAAGGAAGTTTCTGCTCTGATGGAGTCCTTGACGACACCCAAAAAACAAGTGAGAGTGGTAGCATGGAATATACGAATGATGTATGAGACCAGAAGAACAGCCCAGGTTGTCAAAGATATGAGTCGATACAATGTAGACATTCTGGGAATCAGTGAGATGAGATGGACAGATTCCGGCAGCTTTACCCTTGCATCAGGAGAGATGGTGTGCTATTCGGGATGTACGGATGGATTGCATCATAAAGAAGTTGGTTCTATCATTGGCAAAAAAGCGAAGAAAAGTCTGCTTGGCTGGGAACCAGTAAGCGCTCGGATCATCAAAGCAAGATTCTATTCCAGGTAAACAAAAACTAACATCATTCAGTGTTATCACCAATGGAACAAGCAACAGAGGAAGAGAAAGATATCTTCTACAGTGACCTACAAGAGCAGATACACAAAATGCCACAACATGATGTTCTCATTGTGATGGGAGATCTAAATGCAAAGGTGGGATCAGACAACATTGGAAATGAGTCTTGCATGGGACAAGAAGGAGTTGGTGAAAGAAACAACAACGGCCAGTGTTTTGCAAACTTATGCCTAGAAAATGGGTTAGGGATAGGCAGCACCATCTTCCAGCACAAAACCATACATAAGTTGACATGGATATTGCCTGATGGGAGGAATTGCAACCAGATCAACCATATCGCCATCAATCAGAAGTGGAAGAGCCCCATGAGAGATGTCAGAGCAATGAGAGGTGCCGATGCCAGCAGTGATCACCATTTAGTTCTGTGCAAACTGAAGCTGAAATTGAAAAGCACAAAGAGGAAGAGCAGTGAGCAACTTTTTGATTCCAACAGGCTAAGGGATCCCAGCATCAAAAGCCAGTTTGCTACAGAACTGAACAACCGATTTCAAGTGCTGAAGGACATGCCAGCAGACGACATCAATGTAATCTGTGACAAAGTACAGGAGGCACTCCTTGATACAAGCAAGAACATATTGGGTTACAAGAAACGCGAAAGGAAATAGTGACTCTCGGACATCACCTGGCAGCTCATTGAGGATAGGAAGGCAGCCAAACAGCAAATGCTAATAGGAAGTGAGGAGGAGAGAACAGCGACAAGAGAGGAATACCACAAGAAGAACACTGCTGTAAAGAAGAGTGCTCGAAGAGACAAGAGAGAGCATGCTGACACATTGGCAATGGAGGCACAACTGGCCGAAGATAGAGGTGATATCAGAACAGTGTACAAGATCAGCAAGACTCTTACTGGGGGATTCACCAACAGGACATTGGCAGTGAGAGATAAAAATGGACAGGTGCTGGCAATGGAGGAGAACGGACATAACAGACGGGCTGAGCACTTTAGAGAAAACCTAAACAGACCAGACCCAGAGGAAGAAGCGACCATCAAAAACACAGGTTTTCATATAGAGATGAAACTTGGGAGGCATCACACAGCAGAGCATCAAGGAGGCCATCAGGCAGACAAAAGGAAATAGGAGAACCTGGTGAGGACAGAATCACTGCATACATGTTGAAAGCCGATCCCATCATTAGTGCCAGAGCCCTGATGAAACTTTTTAACGAAGTGTGGGAAGAAGAAAAGGTCCCAGAAACCTGAAAGAAGGGAATCATCATGAAGCTTCCCAAGAAAGGCGACCTATCGATATGTGGCAACTGGAGGGGTATCAACCTTTTATCAGTACTAGGAAAAATCANATTTGTAGAGTCCTGCTACAGCAATTGAGACAATCCATCAAAAGAATCTTGAGAGAAGAACAAGCAGGATTCAGAGCCATGAGAGGATGCACAGATCAGATCTCCATTCTTTGCACAATAGTGGAACTGGAATGGAACTCCTCATTGTATATCAATTACATTGATTTGGAGAAGGCACCTGACAGCATCCACCATCCCTCACTCTAGAAGATTTTGGAAGCTTATGGCTTTCCAGCAACCAGCTTAGGGCTTGACCGACAGACTAGAAGACTGTGAATTTGCAGATGACATTGCCCTGCTTTCACATACTCAGAAAGATATCCAAGAGAAAACTGACAGGGTTGATGAGACAGCAAGAAGTGTGGCACTCAAGATTCACTCAGAGAAAATAAAGGTGATGACAGCCAATAACAGAATCAGCAAGAACGAACGTTTGTAGTGCAGTCCTTGAAGAGGTGCAAAATTTCAAGTACCTGGGCAGCTATATTTCAGTTGACAGCAACATTGAGAAAGAGATTTCCACAAGAATTGGCCTTGCATCACATGCATTCAACAAACTGAAGAACATCGGGAAGTCGTCAACCTTGCAGACGAACACGGAGCTGAAAATCTATAAGTCGAATGCTTGTTCTGTCCTCTTGTATGCCTCGGAAACCTGGAGAACAAACAAGAAGATAGAGAGCCAGCTAAGAGGCTTCGAAGGAAGATGCCTCCGCAGAATCCTCAGACTCTGATGGGAGCAGCACGTCACCAACAAAGAGGTGAGCAGACGCACAGGTATCAACTGCATTGTGGAGGAAGTGATGCAAAGGCATTGGAGGTGGTTGGGCCATATCCTTCGGATGAGCATGTCGAGACATACACACATCGCTCTCCGATGGATGCCACCAGGAAAAATGAAAAGAGGCAGACCACTTGGAATATGGCGAAGGACCATCGAAGAAGAGATGAAAAGGGTGGAAAAGACTTGGAACACAGTCAACTTGCTCGCCCAAGACCGAGAAGGCCGGAGAAGAATTGTGCGTGCCTTATGCTCCACTGGGAGCAAAGAGGATTAAGTAAGTAAGTAAGAGCCAGTAAGTAACAATTGGGGCCAATTAGACGCATCCTATCACATTAACCGCATCTGGATATATATTTCAGTTAACATTTAGGTCACTATCCGACGTTTTCATACTCTGATGAGTGTCGGACGAAAAAAGCTTTTAAGTATGTTAAAAGAATGTTGCCGCTTTTTTGTGCTGTAGAAAATTAACTGTTTTTTTGCAACTAAATGGTAGTCTTGGTTCCATGAATCACCATGATAAATCAGCAGTAACTTTGAAAGGAAACCCGGGTTTTCAAGTCGACAACTAAAGAAATTTTTCTATTCAAAAATAAAAAGCTACATTAACAAGTATGGATATGAAAAATTAGAGAATGTTATGAAACATGGTAATTTTTTTCCGTTCTCTGTTACCTTTGTCGTAAGGCGAGTAATTGATGAAATTTCGGGTACCGGTAGAAAAATAGGCCTATCATGACTTAACTTCCGCGTCATAATAGCTGTGTAAAATGTAAACTTTTTCCGTTACGGAACTTTTCAATTCTTGTAAAATCAGTATTCCAGTCGCACAAAAGTCTTCTAGCAAGGTAATTTTATACGTTACTCTTTACTCTCAGCAGCGCAAAATTGTAATTCAAGCTACTTGCAGCCGCATAATTTCTAGGCCACGAAACCGAGAGTGCATGCTACGTAAAACTCACGCCAGAGGTGCGCCATTAGCTCCTCAGGTGTACGTCAAAGTTGAAGGTTGGCGTACACCCGAGGTGCAAAGATCAAACGAACCGTGCATCTAGATTTACATTTTATTACCCCAGTAGGCCAGAGTATAGTTTAGGCTATGTGCATGCTGTCACGCCGACGGGACAGCCAACTCCACGCCAGAGATCTTCGGGCCTAAGTGCATGGAATGCATCTTGGCACGAAACAAATTCCCCATGCATTATCCCAATCTGGATTAGCTCACAGGAGGGCATAGGATTAAAAAGATATGATCCAAGAATTATTCATTGCACAGAAACGAAAAAATTTTTAAATCTCATTTGGCACCGTAACTTAAATCAATGCCTCAACATGAGTGGTGACCAGACTATTCTGGGAGGGCAAGAACGAAATGATAACATGCAATCAGTGCTAACTAAATACAAACAAATTGCTTGATAGTACCTTGGCACCACTTCAACTCCAAGGCATTTTGTACAGGTATTAGCTGTACACCATAAGTACCTTGGCACCACTTCAACTCCAAGACATTTTGTACATAAATTACCTGTACACCATAAGTAGCTTGGCACCAATTCCACTACAAGACATAGTAATGTACGCATGCGCATGTCAGCTTAACTGGTCAGCAGGTTCCTATCATATTCGGCTCGAGACCTGCCATATAGGTTCTCGATAAAGAGACTGCCATATAGGTTCTATCTGCCAAATAGATTGCTACACGGGAGGCCAGTTAACCACTCGGGGTAGTGTCACAAATCGTGATCTCTGAATCAGAAACACCAAACAACTGCATAGCACGGAGGTAGAACTTCAAAACATAAGCAATACATGTAACATAGAACAGTAGAAGGCGTCCCAGTATGAATGCATATTTATATGCAATCATTCACTCTCTATCAATTTATATCAACAATTTTGTAATATCACTCCTAGGTTCGGAACACTATGATACTCTATAAGAGTCTATTAGCTTTGATGTATCTCGAACGGCTCTACAACAACGACACCAGAAATCTCCACCCTTTTCATCAAATGCTGGAAATATATGTAATCGATGGCGCTGAATCAGATTCTGAAAACAGTTTTTTCACGTGTCTTGTATAGTTTCTGCAAAGTCCATCTATCTATTTGGCAGGTTTGGTTTCTTTGCGGAAACTATAAAGATACATGAAAACTGTTTTCAGAATCGGGTTCACCGTAGTCGATAACATATATTTCTTGCATTTGATGAAAAGGGAGACATTTGTTATATTTGTCCCACATGCCCTAGTTTTTGTTTAACTACCGCATGCGACATTGCGGATGGCACAACCTATATTGCAGATTGTGTCTCCTTACAAAGATCACACAATGCACGTAAAAACTGTTTTCAGAATCAGATTTAACGTCATCAATTATATGTAGATATAATATTGTGTTACCGTCTACAATTCTATTTGATGTCATAATATATACCTCCTATCTTATCAGGAACTAATATCTTGGTTATGTATTGAATTACTACCGTCGTGCTAAGGAATCATTGTGTTTCTGAGTTTCAATCCATGACACCAGCAAACTAGTCGAAACCCCCGTGGATCAATTTTGTAGTGCACTGTAAAACTTCATGAAATGCTGATTTCAGATGGAGCCATGTGAAACGGAAGCAAAAGTAATAGTTGCGGCTCTATAAATAGGGCGGGGAAAATCTGGTGAATTTATCAGGTAAAGCTGGGCCATTTATTGTGTGAACTCATAGTCACAAGTCAATGGGTCCCATTAATTGAGCAGCACGTCACCTTTCAAGGCCGGATGTTGGGAATCTGAGCACGCGAAAATGCATATAAGGGAAAACTAGCCCTAACTCCAATCCTTGTTTCAAAGTCTTCCTAAACCACTTCCCTACACAAAACTGTTTTCTAACTCTTTCCATGACCCTGTTGTCTTGAGGGCGCTTGGATTCTTAACTTCCACCCTTTTGCAGGAGCCCACCGGGATTTTCCCGATTCTCCACCTGGTCGCAATGCTCATGGTATCAAGAGAAATGTCAAAAGTTTCTACATTCAAATTCCAAGGAGCAAGGGACTCGACAGAAAAACTCAGATGAAATGTTAAGTAAGTGTTTCATTCACTTTATAAAGCGAAAAAAGCTGGTGTACCCTAGTGTCTCTAATAGACGGCCCCTCGTCTATTAATTTCAGGAGAATTTTCCTTCCCCCGTTGCTTATTAACAGCCCCTTCTATTAAATTTTACAAATTGATCAAAATCAGAACATGAAGAAAGTTACATCACCTTTTGACAAAACAATATCCCAGCATGAACCACTTCTTAGCCCTTCTTTTCTATTGAAACGCTGCCGACATGCATACTCCCTTCTATTAGCACCCTCTTTTTATTGAAAACTAGTCAACATGAAGACCCCCTTTTATTGCCTCCCCTTTTCTATTAAAGACACTAGAGTATGTATAATAGTGATAGAATATATAGCTAATGTTCATTGAAACACTTGATAGAGGATTTAAAATGCAGTCAAAAACACACTGAGCATTGGACTCTTCTTCTATTAGGGAAACTCAATGGAGAATACAGTACACATAAGTATAGGATGTGTTGGTAGGGAGCTGCAGCACTCCCCCAATTTTTACATTTAAAAAAAACAGGAACTATCTAAAGACAAGTCCTAGGAAGCTGTGGTGTAGCAATGGATGTGCATGGAGAGTAACACGCCCTCACTCAAGGATGCAAAAGAAGAAATCTGGAGGAATGTACCCCTTGCCATTTCCAAAGGGGATCAGAAGTGCCTATTCTAAGCTGAAATTGTTAACTCTCTTAATGCTAAATATGACAAAACGAATATTAAATAAGTTAGTAGTACCAGCAATATGGAATTTAGAAAGAGTATTTTTATGTTGCCACAAGCAACAGCATAAGGCCAACATAGGGGGCAAAGCTTCTTGAGAAGTGTAGCAGGAGTCCTAAGTTTCTCAGCTGATCTTTCTCCCCTAGGGCCTTTGTTGACTTTTTCTCAATAGTCCCTCAACCTATTATCACTGCAGCATCCTTGCAAATTTACAGAAATGCACCTAGGAGGGCCAGTGCTGAGAAAAGATAGACTTAGAAGAAGCATCATTATTTGCATTTATTGAAAAGAAGGAATATGACATAAGGGAATTGCCATCTCCAGGGATCAACATGCAAATTGAACTATTTCTTTATTATTTAAATTGTAATGGATTACAACGTCTAAGTAATTGTTTGATTAAGCAACACTACTACACCAATGACTCTAAGTTTCAGTGACATCCAAATACTTAGTAGAATAATTTGTGTAGAAAAGAAGCTTATTCTGCAGTCCATTTGCATGTCTTGGTTGCACTTTACAAGTTTTCAATTTAAGAAGTTTTTGTGCTAAGTCTTCCATAATTGCACCTAAAAGACCAATATTTTAAAACTTAATGATGTAGCCTTGTAATACTACAATATATATTCATAAAAATGCAGGAAAATACAAGCCGATCAGCAAAATAAGAAAAAATTGTCCTCACCAGTACATAATATCAGGTTCTTTTTTGATAAATATTTCATTGAAAGAGCCATTTTAGTTAAGCACTCTTCTGACAGGAATGGCGGATCAGCTATGACAACATCAAACTGCTCCCTAAGCTCAGGTGCTAGCTTCAGTGGCTCCTTATAATCATAGAAAACAAAATCTTTGCCAAAAACTTTAAACCTTTCATCAAATTCTAGACATATTACATCACATGTTTCAGGTTTAAGCTCTTTGATCTTCCTGTAAGCTGTTGGAGCACTGATGCACGCAATTCTAGGCAAAAAACAGCAAAATAAAGAATGGCAATGAATTCCAATGCAGAAACATTAGTGGGGGTGAGGCTCTCTCCTCAATTAGTTTATCTTCTGAGAGAGCTTATCCTTACAAAAGTCTTAATGTACACCTTTCATTATTTTATAGTTGTTCTCTTCTTGTTTGTTCCATTTGGTATTCCTATTATACATTTGTTGCTATTATGTAAATGTAGTTAATGTAGTTGTTAAAATCTGCAAGTTTAGAATTTTCAATTATAAACTTGAAGTGTAGAATTATTGCAATAGTATATGCAGCAAAACTAAGTTCAAGTGCAAACTAGTTTTTTCAAATAAAGCAGCATTGGGTCAACTAAATTATTCCAAATTTTTGACTGATAATCTACTTAATTTCATTTACTTTCATTCAATATTATCCTAACTTGCTAAACATTGGTGGATGACAGATATATAAGCATTCCAAACATTCATTCAAATAATATTCAAATGTCACCAGTTATAGAAAACTTAAGATTTATACACCAACCATACTTCAACACTAACAAACCTATGCTTTATACTTGATCTTATACTTGGTTAGTGTACATTATACATATACATTGGATAGATAGATAGATAGATAGATAGATAGATAGATAGATAGATAGATAGATAGATAGATAGATAGATAGATAGATAGATAGATAGATAGATAGATGATAGATAGATTGATAGATTGATAGATAGATAGATAAGAACCCTTCCGCATGAATGAAACAGTGCTGCAACAAATCAAGCTGACCTCCCTTTTTGCTTAAAGCAACATATAATTGGTGAATGATCCATTAAGAGCCTTCCCATAATTCAACTGTCAACTTGGAAACAATAATCAAAAACTTAATAATATGCAAATAATGCCTACCACAAAATAAAGTGCTGACATGAAACAAATTTGTTTTTGCAGATTAGTTCATGCAAATTACAATATAATACATCCTCCATTTTGTGGTCATAGAAGTATTTAAACACTGCTCAGAACATTATAAAACACAACATATATTATATACACAAAATTTTGTATGAATAAGTGATTTCAGGAACTCGTGCCTGGACTGGAATTCCAGAAGTGTTCCACACAGGTAAGTTGTCACTAAAGCATTAAGCACTCCTACAGGTGACCAACAGGAGTTGAACCGATATTTCTTGATGACAGCCAGAATATATGCTATGCCTCTATTAACGATGGAATTCAATACCGATGAAGTATAATAGGAGAGATAATTACAATGCTGCACTAAAGAGTTGAGATGAATGAGACACAGTTAACCAAAGTAAGGGTATGAAAATAAATCAAAACCTTCCATTGCTACCAGCAGCATAAATTGCTTCTTTTGCTAGAATCTCTGCAGTTTTGTCATCATACCAGAACTGACTAAGTTCCTAACAAGAGTAAAACGTTAGGAGATATGATTTGAACGAGAGAGTAAATAAATGAGAGCTTCCTCTTGATAGGAATAATGAAAATCTTCTGAACATTATTAAGCTTTGTACTTTACTAAAATATCATAGTTTGTGAGGGGAATACAATGAGGTTGAAATGATGAAAAATAAGGTAAATACCCAATTTTCCGTGATTGTGACATCTTTTGACTCATCCTGCAGACGATGGGCGTCACGCAACTCTCTTTCTTGTTCTTCTTGTTCAAACAAAAATTCTTGAAGAGCGGCAAGAGTGTGGGCAGATAATGTTGTCTCTTCGTAATCTGAATCTGACATTTCTTCAACTATCTGCTTAATATTTAGGACTGTTCAGTAACAACTAAGATGCAACAAGATCCACGTTGTCCGAACTTTATGTAGAAATTCAGCTGCACTGTCTTTTCTACCTCTTTCCAGTTTGAGCCTCATATTCAGCATTTCCATGGCAATATATCAAAACCATAATCTTATCAAACCTTCTTGGAAATGTTGGATCTTCATATAGTCTGATGTAGACTCAAAGTGTAGTTGATTTGAGATAATTTACACCTTAAAGCTATGGCAGAAAGAAAGGTGCTCTTCGATCTCTTTTGACTGGACTTTATTGCCAAAAAATTCTTGCGTTAGTAACTACAAATTTTCGTCTTTCAGTTAGGCAAAAAGCTAATTTTGCATTTTCTAATCAATGACCTTACTTTAGGAAAAATCTCAAGGAGGCAAAAGAAGAACTATTCCAGATTTTGAAGAAGAAAAACATGGAAGGAACCGGAAACACCTCAGTAAAAGGGAAGTCCAGAAGTTGCATCCTCATGAGAAAAGTCGATACCTAGCTGTGAGTACATTACTATATACAGTACCAAGTAGTACTCCTGTATTCATAGAAATCAAGAAATTTGCACTATCTGCCCTAGCTTTTAGTTGTAGTAGCACACGACAGGTGTCAATTATGTTTCTATACCCAATCTGGAGAGGAAGTTTTATTTGATATCATGTATACATTGTGGAAAACGAAATAACATCTCCAGTAAAGACGTGAAGTAGATGATGTGGCAGAATAATGACAAGTCTTTTGATATTTTGATTTGAATCGGTTTTCCAATGAGTAGTCCAGCATTTTGGATAGAATGACTATCACGTCAAACATCAACACAAGTTATAAACGTTAGTGAAGAAGATTGGCACACATTCCAGGGCATTGAAGTAGATGATGGGAAGCGCAGCTTCTGTATAAATTTAGCAATAAGTACAATGACAAAAAGAGACACGATTTAGTTTTCCTTCTTTAGATCACATTATTTCAACAATTCCATATTATCTAACAATTTGACAATTCCATATTATACAATCCTAGTTGACAGTCATAGTTGACACGTACACAATGTGGTTCAACCTAATCTTGGGCCATCATTAGTCAGAATAAAAGGTCCAAAAGTCATAATATATAGGATTAAGGTGATCACATGTTAAGTCAAGATGTGCAGAACTTCACATTATGCAAGGGACAGTAAACAACCAATAGGAAAGAGAGAATACCAAACAGTACTGAAAAGAGAAGCATGAGAATAGAAGATACTGAGGCCAAACTAGTGAAAAATATAGATACAAATAAAGTGAGAAAGTAATATCACATGTAAAATCAGAATGTGAGTAGCCTCACATATATCAATGATGGAATAGGATAGGGTGTGCTCCATTCCAGGGTGTGCTCCATGTAGGTAGGCCCAAATATGCCTTGCTTGGGCTGAAAAATTGTCTTGACATGCAAAAGAAACATCCTGCTTCTTGATATATTAGCAACTCAACATTTTTAGGAAATTAAGTTTTCAAATTTATTGGCATATGATTGAGAGAATAGCAGGCTATAAGATTTGTAGAAGGGCACCAGGAATATCCAGTGTAATGCTGGACAAAACTTTTTAGTCAGCCCCTTATGATATAGTAACAGAATACTAAGTAAAACATCTCATGTAGGATGAATATGGAATGAACCCTGGCACACATTGACATGCATTGAAGTAATTGATAATCAAATTGGCATGCATTGAAAAATTTAGGAGGCATAGTACAGCTGCACTCCATCCATGAGATACCAAAAGAATTGCTCAGTTGATGGAAATGCTTTTCTAGCTTTCTATTCTCTTCTTGTCAAAGAAGTTTATATATATTACATTCACTTTATTGAAATACTAATAAATTTGATGATTTGTTTTTACATATTCATTCTAACTTTATGAATAGTATGAAGAGCCTTCAAAAGAAGCTCAGCATGGCATTAATGCTAGTAGAAAACGCATTGCTGAAATTAAAAAGGAAATGAAAAGGTATTTACTTCCATGAGTTATATGTCTACATTCTATGAGCTATTCCTTTTATTCCATTAGCTATATGCTTATGCTCCATTAGGTATATACTTTTATACAGGGATGTAGTCCTGGGGGACTCAAGGGTTGCAGCCCCCGTGTTAAATCCATGTTAAGCTTTTGAGGGGCTCAGCTCCCTCTTTGAATGCTAAGTTGTTGAAACTCTTTTTTAAATTGTTCTACTTTGCTTAAGATTTGTAAACTTATTTCAATATTTATTTGCAGATACAAATTTTTATTACTATAGCAAGCACAAATTGGTGTTCAGATGAATACCAAGGAATGAATTGGAGTTACTTTAAATGATTCTAAAGGGTTTTCAAAATTCCATTTTTTGTATTGCTTTGCTTGTGGGCATGGCTCGATAATTTTCTCTTAGGGGAGACATAGATCCACATTTACTGAATCATTTTCTCACTCAATTTTACTGTGTTTATGGTCATATTTAGGTCTCAATAATTTTATGGAAAGATAGTGAAATTGATTAATAGTTAGAATTTGAGTATAGTATTTCATTTAGAAAACATTTGAAATTGCTACTGTTTAAGTTTAGGAACAAATAATCGTGTGGGCTTGGGGGTGTTACCAAAACATTCATGCAACTCACTAGGGAATTAGAACTTCTGTGCAGTTATTGTATATACTACCTGGTGCAAAACATTACTGTCAGCACTGTAAAATTGCTTGTTAAAGTTAGTCGATGAAGTTGGATCTACCCCACACCCTAAGAAAAAATTATTGAGCCACACCCACAAGCAAAGTAATAAAAAAACATTGGTGTCATAACTTTTGACAAATCAAGTCATATTGACAACATTAAAGCTGCAGAATGGCACAATTTCCTTCATTTTTTTGAATGTAGATATTTTGAATTATACACTTGTACCAATTACTTTTAACAAGTTTAATTGCTCTCCAGTCTATTTTTAGCTATGCTCTAGCCTTTCAGTTTCTACTTTGGTCTCTACATCTTAGATATTAGTCATAAATTTGAGCTAGGAAAGTAATCTCAAATCCTTGCTCAACACATACCCTATGAAAATAGAATTTTGTTTAAAAAATTTTAGATGAATTTTGATGATGATTGTAGGAGCTATGGAAAAAAGCCATCTCCATTTTTGGAATTTTGATAGGCCTATATGTACACTTTAAATTGGCAAAAGATTGAGTTGTCATATTTTTGACATAAAAAGTTATAAGCATTTGTGTCTTTGCATGTAATGAAAAATTAAAAATTCATGCATCCAACTTTTGAGTCAAAATTTGAATATTTTCCACTTATAACTCAGTGATTTTGATATCATTTTTGGATTCCTCACCATAAGAAATAGCCACCCTGAAATTATTAGCTCAATTCCTTGCTTGGATCAACAGTTATTACCAAAAGAATGACAAAAAGCATGAAAAAAGCCGAGAAAAAATTGCCAAAAAGGATCTGGGACCAAGTATCAATATCTCAATAATGGCTTGCAATTTTAAAGTAAAATTTGGCACTCAACCTTATCTCAGAAGTATAAACTCATGTTCCAAAAAGCAGCCAGTTCTGAGGGGGATGGCGACATGACCGTTGCACTTGGCATGGAATGAGCCTAACCAAAGTTTTTGAGCTTGGGATATCATCAACTTCCTAGAAAGTGATATAGCTTGTTTGTTGTTAGTTTGTCAAACCCTGTTTAGCATATAATTAATTAGAATGTTATAGGTTATATACACCACTGTCTTCACAAGAAAGAGCAGAAGCTCAAAGGCATGAACATCTTATTGGCCAATTAAAGTAAGTCCTAATGCAGTTATTTCTAAATCAGCTTTTCTTTTGTTTCAAGCAAAATACAACAAATTAATTATTCCAATAAATCAATTATCAACTTGATCAAACAAATGTTAAGATGGGCTTGTAGACACTTGGGGAGGGACAGCGAGCATTGCCCCACCAATAATTCTCCAAAGTTTTATGTAGAAGTGCTGTACACTCTACTTTTCGGTTCTCAACTGATATCTACCAAATCTAGAGTCTAGAAGCATCAAAACACAGTCATGTGATGAGTGGACATCCTGTTTTTGTTGTTCAACAAATTTAAACTGTTTTCAAACTTGTCAATTTGATGAAACTAGATTGAGGGATCAATTTATTCTTGCATGAAGATCGATGATAAAAACAAAGGCATTCTATTCTGCAAATTAGCGTTTTCCGACGTTCTAGAGGGCGTTACCTCAAAGATTTTTCTGGGGGCAAGCCCCCAAACTCCCATTTTACAATAGATTACTTGTGAAAGGGACTATTTTGGTACATATTTTGTGCTCCGGCTGGTGTAGATATGTAACATGAAAAAGTTTCCAAGCTTTTTTTGGACATTCTCATCTGTGCCCCCCCCAAAATCCAGTTCAACTGATTACGGGATTGATTGAATAGAAACTATCTTCCAGAAAAGGTTTTTCTGCATAGTGCGGTCTTATGCCCTTATTTGGGCATTTCCTGCCTGTTTACTTATCATTACCCATTTGATTGCCTCATCTCTTTTCGTACCTTTCATTTTAAATTATCATCTATATTATTTTTCCATACTTGAGCTACAAAACCCCATGTCTTCCCTTTTAAATTAGTTGAGGATGGAATAAGATAGTCCCAATACGTTCTATTAGGTTATCTCGTAATGGCTTCATCAATAATTTCCCAGTCGGCTTCGCTAGTAATGGGTGAACCCCGCGGTGAGGATAATGAATGTGTAGATGACAGTTTTAAACTTATGATCTTGGCTATTTGTTTCTAATTTTCCCCGCAATGCAACTCTTTGTTGCTCTAATTCTTATATTCATAATAAAGATACACTTTTTACCTGATAATGCATTGCGTTCTAGGGCTGCAGAGGCAAGAAACCGAGCGAGGCTGTTGAGATTGAGATATGAAAAAAGTCGAGTAAGTTTGCATGGTATCCTCAGAAAATACTTGATTGTTTCTGAAAACAGTTAATTGTTAACTGTACCATCATCACCTCTTTTATCATTACATGTATTAGTTTTTATTAATTGGAAGCTTTAAACGAAAGGAAACATAAAAATGAGTTTCAATATGCATAACTCAATTCAGAATGAATTCATGACAACAATGTCAGAATGAATCCATGATAACAATATTTACAGTAAAATGAAACGAATAGAATACAACAATTAATTAGGACTAAAGGCAGTGGCGTCACCGACGTAGGTTGGGGTTAGGACATCTCCTTAGGGCCCCTGAGCTTTTGGGATACTGAAGGAGCCCCTCAGAGATATTCAAGAGACGAATCTTTTTGTATTACTTAAAGGGAGCATTTAAATGGGGCCACAATTCTGACTGAATTCCTAAGAGCCATAAGCGTCGCCGTTGGGCCACTGTCTAACGGATAAATTTTATCAATATCGCATGATTAGACAGAGCATTAACGCAACATTCCCCATAATCGATAAATCATTTGCATCTTTCTTCAAGGCCGAAGAAGTCAATCACCTGGTCAGCTGCCAACCAACTGCCATCAAGGCAATGCGACTACAGNGACTTTACTACCCTCATACCCAAAAAGAATTAAAGCTAGAGATATGTTAGGAAAAGATGAGGTATTTATTGTTTACGTTCTACACTAAAAGGTCATTGCTAATTACGGCATGGATTGTCACGTGTTTTGTTCCTCTACTTTCGGTGTAGATTTGCAATGTGGTTCTTTTGATACCAAATATACCCAACTTAGATAGAGTTCCGCATGATAATCATCAGAGCTTAACGCTGCCCACAAAACCTAAGTGCTCATAGCTACTCCGGCAGATATCTGTTCTTTCTTTTTTTCATTCAGTTAACTAATATAGTGGTGCACCTATTTAGTTTTCCTTCCGTCAAATGTTGGGTTTTTAATTATCAATACGCAGTCTTCAAACTCGATTGGGTAATGTTCTCTAATAATTGAGCTTCATAGATTGTTTTTCTATCTGTTTATATGATACTATCTGCTTATCTTACTACCATGCCATCAGCTTTTTGTGGTAATGATTTTGGATCATAACATCCTGTAGAGAAATAATTCACTCATAAGAAAAGTAGATGATGTTGATTTTGCAAGAAGGGAATCGTACTTGTTCCCGTTTAGCCTGCTGTGCACTTTGTTTACTGAAGCACTACTGTTTACACATAACACAGCAGATCACTGTTTCAGCTCGGGAAAACTGAAAGTGGAATGATGGATAATTTTATTCAATTTTGCTCAATACCACACAGCTTAATAGCAATCGGAATTAATTATTACAAATAATTACAATATGCTTTATCTTGCAGAGAATGAGAGTGGAGACATTATTAGCAGACGAGATAGGACTTGAAACCGAAAGGATTCTGAAATAATAACTTGATGATTATATAGCAAAAATACTAATAAAGACTTTTATTTAGAATTAATTGATAAAATTTTGGACTATAACTTAAAATATAATATGGTGAGATTTATAAAAGATAATCTATCTTGCCGGTTAGCATTATTCTTCAACATAGAATCTAATTAAGCCTATATTTCCTGTAAATACCAATGCCTACAATAGATTTTTAAGAAACTGCAAATAGAATTTTAGGCTGTAGCAGAAGCTTCGCAACAGAAAATTTTTCCAAATATTACTATCGTACGATAGGTTATTTCATTTTTTATCCCATGGATAATTGATATTTTGACAAAGGGTAGAGTAGGGGAATAAGCTCTTTTTCTAAAATATCAATCTACACGTTTTTTATAAGAAAAGAGTTTATAACAAAATGAGGCTCAAATGGGCAAAATCTAAAGAACATTACAAGGCTCAATTTCCAAAGCTAAGTGTTTTTGTTGGATTAAAATCGATATTTTGTCATTATGTCATTCAAAATGTTAAAGATAGAGTTCAATTTCGAGTATAAACAAAGAAAGGGATGCCCATTTTAGCCGATTTATTTCAGTAAAATTTAAGAAAATTGTGAGAAAATCTCAGGCTCACTTTTGGGAAAAGTTAAGAACATTTAGGCTCAAGCAAAATGATGGTTTTCTTGTAATAAACGTGTATCTCACTACAATACCAAGAAAAACAACTCTGTACGTAAGCTATGGAATCTCTAGCTCCTCCTTAGTTTCTACGGTGAGATGCAGGACCCATAAAGCTAAAGCAGGTTTTCATCTTCATCATACAGCTCACTATTTGGCTTATTTTGCCATTTGCACATTATTAATTCACCTTGAATTCATTCTAGAATTTTAATAAATAGACAGCAACTATTGCTACTTCGTCTTATACAATCTTCAGTTACTTTCTATACCTTTCTATTATTTACGCATTTTTGTATTTAATTATTTGTATATATTTGTTTTCTTCTTCGTCGTTAAACAGTTGGAGAAATTTTTTCGATATCATTGCTCTATGTAGTAACGATAGTGGGACATGTGGGGGGGGGCAACAGGAGCAAAACGGTATCGATTACCATAGGTGAGCCAATTTAGCCAAGAAATGGAGGGATTCGGAGGCACTGTTTTGGGAATGTCAGAGAATATATATATCTCACAATCATACAAATAATTGTCTTTTCCAATCATAGATTTCATATTTATAGCTTATTTGATCTCCGTTGTATCATATCAACATTTGGAAAGCAAGGCATTGCTCTCAAAGAGGGCACTTTGGCTCCCCCAGCTCCTCCACATGAAAGGCAGGAGGGGCCTGCTTTTTTCTGCTCCCTTTCCGGCATCCCTGTGTATTAAAGATAAATTTAATTCTTTAAAGAAAGCTAGTGTGACGAGAACATATTTCTCATAAACGTTTGACTGCACAAATTCTGATTTTGTTTTTCTATATTTCGTCTACTTTCTTTGACGATTGGTATCAACTTCTTCCTTATTTTAACAAAGGTAGCCAGATGC
>OLMO02000277.1:16031947-16046988 GCA_900291935.2 Cassiopea xamachana | reverse complement strand
AAGTTCCTTATTGACAACTTTTCGTAGATCGTCTAGATTATCAGATTCAAAATAAATATTTGTATCATCAGCAAAAAGATAGAAAGTTTAGAAGATGACTTAGGAAGGTCATTTATATAAATTAGAAACAAAAGTGGACCCAGAACAGATCCCTGTGGCACACCACACTTAACATTCAGATTAGTGGATTTGCAACCATTTACTGAAACATACTGACTTCTGTTACTAAGGTATGAGCTAAACCACGACAAAGCTGTGCCTCGAATGCCATAGTGTTCTAGTTTGTCTAGCAGGATTTTATGATTGACTATATCAAAGGCTTTCTGAAGGTCAAGAAAGATTCCACATCCAAATTTTTTGTTATCCAAACTGTTTTTGATAGATTCAGTTAAACTAATTAATGCATAATTTACAGAATGATTAGCACGAAAACCAAACTGGAGATCATACAAAATTTTGTGTTCTTCCAAAAAATCATATAACCGCTGATACATCAATTTAGTTCTTTCTGTAGACGTTCTGTAAGCTTTCTGCCTGAATTTCATATTGTTCTTTCAGAAAATTTGCCTGAGTGAAACGGATTTCTGCCCAGCTTGGGGGGGGATGGCCGAAGTAACACTTGCCTAGGACCTATTCACAACAGAACTAGCAAAGCCTCCCAATAACTATTTACAAGAAACCTATGGAGAATCAAGATGCGCACAACATCAATTCATTTGCTGCAGAAGTTTATACCCCGTCTTACTTTCCCTTCAGATAATACTAGACATGCCGCACAACTCGTACGCAAAAATTACACTAAAAGAGGTTTTAGCGAAAAAACAGCAGCCATTGTAAAACAGTCAGAGGATTGTCATATGTAATGAAATAACTCAAAATTGGATTCAAATTACAAATCCAGTCAAGGGCAGACTCTATACCATGACAAATTCAGCGTACGAGATACTCTAATCACATGACAAATTCACTGGCGTCAGAGCTATAAAAAATGTGGGCTTTCATGTCCAAAAAGAGCTCAAAAAGGATGAAATTCGAAGTAAAACAAGGCCGTTTTAGTCTTTAGTGCAGTATTGCTTGACAATTATAAAATTGTTAAGTCGTCATAGACTGAATGCAGATTAAGAAGTCAATCCTCCATAGCAAAGTTTCGACATCTATTCAAAGCTGTACAATTATCTTAGTTCCATTTGAATTCATCATGCATAACGCAGGCTAAAAGTACGAAGACTCTGCGTTTCAGGATGGTTTCAAATGTCTTGTCAGATGTCTGAGAATAAAAGACCTTTTCTACTGAGACCTGCAAAAGAGAAGTGTCATTCCTGTTCAGAAAATTGACTGATCCATAACACTCTTTCGTTAACTGTAATCTTTTTCCATGACTCTCCATATTCAAAGAGATATTTCTATGATGGCATTAACACCGAGGCTGATCAAAACATGGAAGGAACAAGGCCTTCATCAGAGGAAGCTACACTCATAAGTCAACAATCCATTTGTCAAAAATTGATATCTATTCATTTTTTCCAAAAGTAAATTACAATTGTTTCAAAAATAAAGTCCAAAAATAAATTATATATTTAAATACTCTTAACAGAAAATTCTGATTCAATTTTTAGTACTAAGATTCAACAAAGCATGCAATGGATGTAATAAATCAACTGACGAGCAAATTTATATATCAAAATTAACATAAACATTATTTTACAAACCAAAAATAAAATTCAGGGCATTGCTTGGTATCAAATGTGTATTCAGGTGCCAAATAAATGCCCCCTCCAACTTATTAATTTTTTGATTTTTTCCAACCCCCAGACCTTATTAGGACCCCCCGTTTATTACTTTTAAGGAAATTGACTTTTTAAAAGTCCCTCATTTCATTTCCTTTCTTTGTTAGTACTATTAGCACCCAATTTTCATTGCAAAAAAGTGTACTACTGTATATATTTTAGCTTTATGCTTTATAGCAAACTGTTTTTGTTCTTTCTATCCTTGTATAATCATTTAAAGTTTGAATTGTTTTATGACCCCCTCCTGTTTATTAGGACCCCCTCTATTTATTTGGCACTTGAGAGTACTTTATATGTCTAAGTGTTCCATCTTTTATGGAATTGCTGTTGCAAATCCAAGATACCTCTGTACTGAGCATAAGCAAAAATGGTGTACAATGATTATTATTATGATCTTGAACAGCTGGTCAATATTATGTATTGCATAATACTGAAAAAACCCTCTGCCAGTTCTTAATTTCCATTGCAAAATTACAACACTTCAAAGAGAAATATCAAATGTCCAATGATACCAATTGCTTTAAAGGGGGCAAAGGCTTTGGTGTGTGGTAGTGAGTGCATGAAAGAGTCAGCACATGCTTCTAATGAAAAACTCTCCAAGGTTTTAGACATATGTAAATAAATTACAAATCAACATGGTCCATTATAGATGGTCTACATTGCCAACTAAAAATAGACTTGATCATGCAAAGAGATAAAATAAATACTATAGTGCGTACCTCCTCTAAAAGATCTTTGGAATATTACTGTAATATGCTTAATATGTAAAGAATAATTACTTGTTGGTATTATTTCTAGTTTATGCAATGATTGGGATGATAACAAAAACAAGCCCAAGTGATCCCTAGCTTAAATAAATTGGGAATAGAATAAATATCATGTAGCTAGAGGGTGTTACAAAAAAGAAATGCCTGTTTTGATGAATTTCATGGCATATCAGAAATTGAAGTTGCAAAATTCACAAAGTTGTTTATGATGGGAACTCAAATAAGCACTTGAATTCCAATAAAGTGTAAGTAGTGGAGTACCTTAAGCAAGATAATTTATACTTTTCATTTATTAAGTTAGCTTATAAATACTTCCTATCATCTGCGATCTGTGCTACTTCTTCAGTGGCTCACATAATTCAATGCCTACATGCTTTTCATGCTGCTGATAAATCACATAACAATAAATCATAATGGTTGGATGTGTTTATACATAGGTTGTACTTGATAACATAAGATGACTCCCTGATCCAGAATCAGATCCCTTCCTTGAGACTGCTTCCTTAGCATCTGATAGTGAGCTTGGTGGCAAAGAAATCTGCTTCCTGTCTCTTTGAATTAATTTAATTTCTGGGGTTGGAGGATCTTTAACAGAGAATTGGATCTGAGATACTGATGCATCTCCAACCGTATGTGTGTCCTCATTATTTGATTGTTCTTGTGTAGCAATTTCATGTATGCTACATGTATGCTCTGGTCTGGCATTATCAACAGTTACATCAGCATGTCCATAACATTGTGACACCAGTGAATATAGTTTAGGGACAAACATACAACTTATATAGGTGAATGCACAAAGGTCCACAGTAAAAGCCATGACAAGAGATTTCCAAAATCCAACAACAAACTGGAATGTAGGAATAAATGCAACCACAATTATTGCAAGTGCAATTGTTGAAAAGCTCAGGAATTTTGGTTCATTATATGGATGTTCTCTGTTTCTATCTTTGAATGTGATGATCATTGAAATTAGCAGCACTATTAGTGGCACTGTCATGCACACTAAGCGGAGGGATGTCAGCCCCACATTGCAAACAAGACGAAGTTCTGTTTTTTCAGAATTAGGGAAGAATTTTGCCTTCACTGGTTCAATCTTCAACCAAACAATGATTGTAATTAGCTGAATCAGCATTATTGTGGCAATGACAAGGTATTGAGTTTTGCTAGTATTGACACTGACAAACTTGCTCAGCCAGTCTCTTAGGGTATTCTGTACAAAAAAGGTAGATGCAAGAAGCATGCCAGTAAATGTTGCAAAAAGAATGAAAAAGTATGCACTTCTTGCTGAGCAAAGCCTATCATTAGGCTTGAAAACAAGTAAAATGCCATATAGAAAACAGAAAAACAGGACAACAATTGAGAAAGCAACAATTGCTGGCTGAGATTCCTTCATCATATGTGAATGCCTTAATTTGAAAAACATGCCTGCTAGAGTGAATACAAACACAAAGCCAATACAAGAAACAACTAATATTGAAATGCCTTCTCTGGTTTCAGATGTTAAGTATACAATTGGTGTTTTGATGCATTTGGTGTTTTGCTTATCAGTATGGTGCCCTGGAGGACATTTAGAACATGATAGTGCATTGGTGACATTGCTGACGTGCAGTGCTTCACATGCTTGGCAACTCCAACAGCACTCAGTTCTTGCATGCACATATTGACCAGGCACACAGTCAACACTACATTTTGATTGTGGAATACCTGAGAAGTAAGTTGGCCAAACAATTTTGTTCACATCTAAAATCAAGTTATTAACATTGATTTTGTCTTGCAACTTATCCCACGAGCCAATACGAATATACTGGAGATTTCCATTTTGTTTTTGAATGTTTTCAATAATATAATGGGGAGTTCTTGGATCACCATTTTTGTTAAAGTTGACAGGCCTAGAAGATATGCCAGTAAAATTTACATTGGCAAGCTGTGCAAGAAGTTCATTTGGGGAAAAAGGAAAACAGGCAGTTCTGTTGAAAGATTGACTTTTATATCCACACTTTTTCTTAAGAACTGAACTGATACTATGTGAAACTGCAAAAACAGCATCGTATAAGTTTGCATATCCTCCACTATTGTACCTCAACATTTTTTTTGCAATAGTCTGGGGTGTTTCTCCAGGACACACAGTTACACGGTTTGTAAAGCTGCATTTGTATGTCTCTGTTAAATAATTTGACAGCCAAGGGTTACAAAGGGGTTCATTCTCTATTGCATATTGTAAGTAACTTTCCAACCCAGGAATAACAACTTTTTCTGTTGCAACAGTAAGAATACCAGTCAGATAATTTTCACTGACATTTATTCTAGGACCTGCAGATGCCCATGCATCGCTTGTAAGCCATATTCTACGTAAATTCCTCTTTTGTGCTGCTTGTAAAATCAATTCGCCCATTGATGTGTAAGTAAACAGAACAATAAGTTTTGCCTTAGGAGTTTCAATAAGTTTGTTTATAATTTTATCCACTTTGGCTTTCACTTTGTTTCCAGAATTTGGTATGTAGGCATCGTATGCAATACATATATTACGGCTTGACGCAGATTCCTTGAGAGCCGATACTCCTAATTTTCCATAATCATCATCACTTCCAATTGCAATGAGATAGTTCCAATTGAATTTTTTCATTATATCAAGCATAACCAAAACCTGATTGGAATCCGAGGGAATGGTACGAAAGAAAGACTTATAGAGCTCTCGTTTACTAAGTAAACGGCTTGATGCTTGATAACTGATATGGGGGATATTGTACAATCCCATCAAACTGGCCAGGGGTATTGTGAGAAACGAATATCCAGGCCCTATAACTGCTGAAACTGGCTGCACACCAGTACCATTTTCGTTTGATTTGCAATCCAAGAAATCAGCTCTGCATACTGAGTTAGGACGGTACATTGATACAATTTCTATACCTCTTTTCATTATTCTTGGGATCTCAGTACAAGCATTATCTACTTGGTAACCTATTTTGAACCCAGGCAGGATGCTTGAATTTGCGACATGCTGTAGGGCAAGTTGCAGTACGGCGACATTCACAATTCCACCTGAAGATAATGCAGTGCATGAACTGCCTGTTGTTTGCGAAAATATGGCTTGCAAAGTGAAATCTCCATGTTCAATCAATGTATAACGAGGATTTCCATTTACAACTGCCTTATATGATGAAGTGTTGCAATATGTAAACGACAGTGTCAGCTTCAGTCTTGCTAGAAGAAAGATCAACAACTCAACCCTCAACCACTTCATGTCTTCGAAGGCCTGATTTGCACTTTGATAATATCGTATTCAGGGCTTAAAACATTCCGGTTTGAAGTGTAAACAGCGCCGCAATTAAGTTGTTTAACAAGGATCAGAAATAGACCTTCACTCAACCTGCTACTTAATGAAATGATTAACGTATTGAAGAATGCGAAAGCATTATACCACAAGAAACCAAAACTCTTTCCATACACATGTGTCGGAAATCGACTTGCCAAAACTTTGACGTACGTTCATATGACATACAGCAGGGATTGTGATCATGCAACGTAAATGAGATGACATGCGGAACAAACAAAAAGATTAGCTACATAAAGACTGCTGATAACATTCGATCTGATGATTATTGTTTGATAACTGAATTCAAAACTTGCTTGCTCACACTAATGTCATATGGACTACACTGGCTTTTCAGCAACAAACTAAGTCTATATGACAACAATATGCTACATCCATCTGCAGTATACTCCATGATGGTCATTATTTGACTGTTTGTTCAACGTGGTTTGCAAAATACCAACAACAATTCTATGGTTTTCTTGACTAGCGTCTGGGCTTATTGATATGGCTGACGTGATGAAGTGAAAACGTGCTACTCAGACACCTCAACGTAAATGAGAATACGGTTAGGGTTGACAGACGTGTTTTGTCTATTTTGCAATATGTTGTCAAGTTAATCTTTACGCAGCAGCTGAATATTTTATGACATTGACGTAGAATGTCTTGCAATTCAATTTGTTGTATTTCTGGCACAAAAACTGTCAATAGGGGGCAGGGGTGATTTCTAGGGGGCTCAGGGGCGGAGCCCTCTTGCTAAAATTACTGTTCATTTTGGGGGGCTCAGCCTCCCTAAATTTCTTACATTGGCTTCGCTTTTCAAAGTGTATTGATCTTGCTTCTAAAGCATTTTGTATTGCTATGATTAATTATTCGCTGCTATATGGTAAATGAGACATTTCTAATTGTTTATTATACTTTATTAGTCCTAAACTAAAGCATTATATCTGCGTCGTTGAAAATATGGGCGTTGTTGCAGCTAGATCACACCCAAAAATACGGGCGTGGTTGCACCTAGAGCCCCCTTGTTAAAATTTTTAGAAATAACCACTGTAGGGGGCACTAAGGGGCTAGAGACCTCTGTTTGGGCATTCGAACCGCTAATCGAAGGTGAAGAACTGTAAAAGGGTGTACACCCTTTTTCAACACAAAATTGCTCACCGATTAATTAGATCAATTACGTTAATGTCATTTTAAATGTTCGTTGAAGGGGTAGACGTTGGGGGCCATTCAAATATTACGCCTCGCAAAGTGGTGGGAGGGTCTTTAGATTATTGTGACAAACTGTGATTAGGGGTGGGCGGGGTTTTCTTGCAGTGTGATGTCACATTTTTTAAAACAGTTCGATATTTATTAACTTTTGTTTCATACTAACAAGTTTGGACATTTTTAGAACAACCCTATTTGGATACAATTTTGAGGCCAAAAACGATATAATAAACACATAATTACGAAAACAGAAAAATATCTATTGAAATTCATAATGTGACGTCACACATTAGAGGTGGATGGGTAGTATTGAATTTGTGACGAAGTGCGACAGGGAGTGGGTGGGTGTCTAAAAATGCCAAAATTAGTATGACGTAATATGTGAACGACCCCTTTTGGATGTGTATCAAACTTTATTGTGTAGTGCTATTGGGATATCAATTTTTTGCCAATTCATGATGGGGTATCAAAGTTTTTGAATAAATTCCCACTATAAATGTCATTTACATGCTAAGTGTAAAAGTTTAATTATTTCTAGTTATGTGTTTGAGAGCAAAAAGTTATTTGAAATAATTAGTGCTTGTTCTTTGTTTCTTTGCTTCCTCTGTATTCACCACTTTGCTTTCCCCCATATCTACACTGTGTTTTTAGCGCTCTCAAGCTTTAGATCCAAATTGAATGAATATTATTGGGGTTTCAGTTTCGAATGTTACTAAATATATTAAATTTTTCCATTTGTTTTAAAAAATTTTCCAACCCTGTAATCGAGTGTTAAAAATGACAGCTCCCTTATATGCGTGTGCGAACCTTCAATAGACCTTTTACATAAGTCACCAGCAGGGGCGTCTACGCTGGGGGGCAGGAGTTGTAGTTGCTCCCTCTACCTCCTCTATAGGGCAGGGGGTAAGAAGTATCCTTCATACCGAAATCTTTCTCATGACTAATGCTTTTGCCGATCTCGTCACGCTATTTTTCGAAAGGGCACACTAAGTTGATGTTCATTTCCATCCATCAGCCCCTTTAAAAAAGCAATAGTTTATCATCCCCGCACGTGTCATTTTCATCCAGCGTCAATTTTGCTTTTATTTTTTAAATTCTCTTTGTTAATGTCTGTCATAATAAATATTGCACCAATGGGGATTAGTAATGTTCCGGACCAATATGACACTTGAACCAATATGACTTCAAGCGTTATATTAGGCCAGACCAACATGACTCTCTTGAAAAATCGGTCTGGTCAGGGTCATATTGGTCTGGAAGGTGTAACGAATTCGAGGTTTTCAAATTATCTTCTTCCAGCAGGTAAATATAGAATGTGCTCTTGAATGAAGATAATAAGAAGTAAAACGAAAGAACTTCAAAAATGGTTGGTTGAGCTTGCATATAAAGAAAGAAGATTAATATGCTCCTCTACATGTGGTACTTCAGTTCTTCCATATTTTCTTTGTTATTTCTCATTCTAGTCTGTGGACCTAACTGTAAGGAGTTTTACCTAACTATTAATGCGAAATGTTAACTCACTGCAACAGTTGCTTTTATCTTTCATGACTACCACTATTAACATCCATTTAAAAATTATAACCTATACAGCCCATGCTCTCCTGTCAGGGTCATGTCCTGTCATGTTCCGCTTCTGGCCCACAAGGCTTCAGTTTTCATAATTTAAATTCACTACATAAAATTGGTCATTAATAAGCTAATAGAAACAATTACAACAACAATGTTAATGATAAATTTAATAAAATATAAATACCAAACCTGTAGACAAAGAAAAATTGCATGTAATGAATACTTAGGAGGAGTCCTCTCATTAGGTCCTCTCATTAGTCAAACAATCCCAGACAGTAGAGTGGGTGGATAATCGAAATATGAATATTAATGAGCCATTAAGAAATTCTTAAGTTTGTGTATCATGTTTTGGAAAATTCAACTTAAGCATCCAATGTAATATACATGAAAAAACCTGGACCAGAGATAGAAGTCCGGATACTCGAAATATCCGGAAAATCGACGTCCGGATAATCGAATTTCGACTACGTAAAGCTAGTAAAAGTAAAATGAAATGGGAGACTTCAACAGCTAAGAGCCTGTATAAATGATCCCGCGTAGCCGGGACGTTGTTTTGGGTCTGTATACATAATCCCGCCTAGCCGAGATACCCCGCCTATCCGGGTATCCCGCCTATCCGGGTGTCTCACCTAGATGAGACATTTGTCTATTTGTATTTACATAACAAGAACAGTCTCAAATTGCTCACGAACAATGTGCTTGTGTAGAAATTGCTCCTTATCGTCGATTTTGCGGTGTAGATGGTGATGTTGAGTTAAACATATGTGCAGTAACGTTAAAGCTAAAATTATGTGTTCTATAGGCAGCTAGGGTATCCCGGCTAGGCAAGATATCTCCGCTAGGTGGGAGCATTTATGCAGGCTCTAAGGCTCCAATTATGGTTCGAGTCTTACCTTTCAAATCGTAAGTAGTATTGTAGAATAAATGGAGTTGAATCAGAACTAATGGACGTTAATATAGGAGTGCCTCAAGGGTCGTGTTTGGGGCCCTTGGTATATCTTCTGTATATTCATGACCTTCCACAAGTTGTCCAAAACTCCACGGTTGCAATGTACGCTGAAGACACTAGTCTTTCCTATTGATCTGAAGATTTTCATCATCTAAATGAGACGTTGAACAAGGACCTTACTACTGTAGTTGAATGGTTAAAGGGCAATAGACTCTCTGTAAATGTTGAGAAGACTAAGGCAATGATCATAGAAACTAAGAAAAAGGAAAGTTGGTTAGCTAACAATAGTGAAGAATTGTCTTTAAAAGTACTTGAAGAAGGAATACATAATGTCTTAGCAGCCAAATATCTTGGTATACAAGTGGATAGAGTAATCTTAATTGGAAATATCGCATCAAAGCTCTATCATCATAAATCAGTAGAGCAACTAGATTGTTAGAATATGCCCGAAGCTTTTTCACTGAAGACACTCTGTTATAAACTGGTACTGTTGAGCTGCTTTTAGATACAGCTGCTCTGCATGGGGAAACTGTGGTACAACCGGAAAGAACCACTTACAAAATCTTCAAAATCGAGCGGCAAGGATACAGACAAATAGCCGTCATTACGCTGATGCTAGACCACTTCTAAATACTCTTAGGCCGAAAAATATTCAGGATTTGATTTGTAGTGGAACTAGCACTATTGTATTCAAAGTCCTTCATGGTCTAACACCAGAATATTTGTCAGAGTTATTTATGAGAAATTCTGCAAGTCATCTGTAGCCTCTACAAAATACAAGTACTGACGAACAACTACCCAAGACAACAACACAAACTGGACAGAAAGGGTTTTGATATTGAGGCGCAAAATCATTGAATGCCCTTCCGCTCGAAATTAAGCAAGCTTATTCTCTGCAGGCGTTTAAGGCCAAAAAAAATAAGGTTTCCCTTTTCTTATCTTTTAGGTTCTATTATATTGTAAACTACTTTGCATATCTGTGTATGTTTCATCTTGTTACATACTAGCTTTGTTGTATTACTATATTTTATTGCATTACAAAATATATTGTAAAGTAAATAGAGGACCCTTTTTAAACCAGCTTTCGCTAAAGTGCCACCATCCCTAAATTATATGAAAATCAAACAAAATTAAAAATAGCTTATATAAAGCCTTTCTTTCTAAGCAGTACGAAGGACTCAAAAACTACTCGAAACTTTTGTGAACAACCTGAGATTTAGGGAAGGCATATGTCCTTCTGTGCCCAGCAAAAAAGAAGAAAATTTTGCTTTTACGAGTTTCCGTAACCAACGGTTTCCAAGTCTAACAAAATGAATGTTAGAACGTAATCAATTTGTCAGAATTCTCTCAATGCAGAACAATGAAAAAATAAAGTTCAATTAAAGCTGCAAGCTTGAGGTTTTCAATTAGCGCTGATCAAACTGAAAAAAAACTGGACTGGACTACACATTTAGAATCTCGCAAAGCTTCTCACAATACCCATGTCAAATTTGCTTTAACTATGTATAAAAAATGTTAAGCTTTAGATTTATGAATGTTGGTTTTTGAGCAAAACCGCTATGAATGTTTACACTGAAACACTGACTATCGACTCCTGCCATCAGGCTAAGTCTATATTTATTTAGTGCTCTGGTAGCGAATCACAGTTCTTTTGTTTGAAACAAAAGACGACATCTTGGATTTTTTCAAACGTATTTGAAGAGATTGAATTGCGAGGTAGTGCTTTCTGAAAGGTAATGTATACTGAACAGTCGCTTCATCATCATATGTAAACATTACTCAGTAAAGATTAAATTGAGTCCGTCTCAAGTAGCTATTAATGTTAGCAGTGGCTGTCACTTCTGTTCACTTCACTTCAAAACCAAAACCAGAGCTCAGTCTTGGCAACTGAAATTGAGTCGTCCACGTAAATCCAAAGGCTGAATGGTCAAATTGAAAAAAGGTAAACATGTAGCATGATCTCATTACATTATAAAGAGAGCTATCAAATACCAAGAAATAAAATGCTATTGAACATAGCTTCAATTTTTTGTTGAAATAGCTTTTTGATACAGTTACAGAGGATGTCATTTCTTAGCAATTCAGTTCTTATTTTATGTGTAAGTTTTCACATTCTAATCAAACTATGAATTTCATTCACATATACATTATCAAATGCTTATAATATTACTCTATGATTCATAGAAAAATAAGAGGGTGGCTTTATTTTTACATTAGCAACTTGCTGAAACAGCTCAAGTTGATATCTACTCATCGCAATCTTTCCCAGATGTGCTTTGAATTTATCAGACGTTGGATAGCAATGGTTCAGGATTAAAAAGAAATGCAGCGAAAATTGCAAATCAGAAACTCTCTGAGTTAGAAGGGGATCTAAGTTGTGAAAGCAGTGTGTTTACAACAATACTATTTTAAATAAAGGATGATAAACTTTTACAATTTTGCAAAGCCCTAAATCATTTGGAGTTTAAAAGATGTCGAAAATGAAAAGATATAGAAAAATGCCACTTCCTAGTAAAGCCAAACTATAAAATTTAAATATTTTAACTACAGCAGTACTTTATTAGCTCCTACATTTCCATTGATTTCTTTACAATCTTTGTTGTAACTCTTATGTCATTGAAATAAAGCATAGTTTTCTTTACTCTGTTTACCGTAGCAGATAGGATCTCCATAGAAATAGCTAGGCTTTAGATAAATTGTTTACTCCCAGACCTAGATATTTCTTTGGAATTCTTATCTGCTCTTGCAAACAGACGTAAGGTCAATCTAACCTAAAAAGCAAATTGTACTAAGATGATGAGCAACAAACTTCGACTAAACTTTGCGTAAGCAGAAAATTTAGGAAAAATTCAAGCTATCTGAAAGGGATTAAATTGAACTCGAAAAACTAATACAAACATGATAACGAAGATCAAATTAAATAATTGAACTCAAAGCTGTTGAAATCCAACCAGACGTCAAGCAGGTGAAGCGACATGAAATAGGAAAATGTCATTTACTAAAGATCTATTCTGCTTCAGGTTAAAAAGATGTTGAAAGTTCTGCAAATAATGCTCCACGTGCTTTGCTTCTCAATGAACCATTTAGCTAATGGTAAGATATTCCTTTATACAGTTAGCTACTTTAAATGTCTGTTATAGAAAGCTGAAATTGGCTCCCTTGGGTTAAACTTGTGGGATATAGCATATTTTGAACTCTTCAGAACTGTAAGAAGCCAGCAGATTTCTGTAGAACGTTAATTCACAGCATCAAATGTAAATCTAATATTGAAGCTTCTCTAAATGTTTGCAGTTGCCCCCGTTCTCTACTATCTCCAATGCTCCTCCTTCTAAAATGCTGAACTATGCACTGTTAAAGCCAATTCAACGGTTATAGTGAAAAACAAATGGAAAATGGGCGTGGCTTCGATGGATTTGCAGACATGTTGTACTTTACTATCAGCTGCTATCTAGTTTTAATTCAAACAAACTTTCACTAATTAGTTTTCTAATTGCCATATTATCAAATAAAAGTTTGTGCAGTTAAAGGCGGTGAATGTTTCTCCTAAACCTGAAACGCCATCGCCTAACAGAGATAGTAAAATCTAATTTTCCTCATCAGAAGTTTGTAGCATTTTAGCCGTCATTTGGTATCCTTTTCAACATCCTGATTCTCATAATACAATACACCCCAAGTTAATCATTTTCCCCATCAAGCTATTGTTATACAACTGGGCACGACGGGGAAGTAACTTCCAAAAACTTTCGTCATTTCGTTTTGAGCATTTGACAAAAGACTTCAATTAACTGCAAAACCTTATGAAAAACAGTTTCAGTACTACTAATAAGACAATTGCGGGGCAGCAAATGCAAAAATCACCTCTCTTTGTCACTCTTTGATACTTAAACTTTCAGGTACCAATTTTTGCCCTTTTATTGCTAGAATTGCAAAGTAAATCTCATTTGCATGAGATGAAGGTTTTTCATATGACTTCTTCTTCATAGGCAATGATCTGATAACTTGTGAGAGAGATTATGTTAAAATTGGATGCTATGAAGAAAAGAAAGCACAACTTTCTGATCTCCTAATTTACGACCGCAACAAAATTAAATGGAATACAATCCAAGCATACATGCACCAGTACGTTATCTATAGTAATCTTCTTCTAGCATTGTTCATCTCAGCATTCTTTTTCCAACTTCAAGTGATTTCAGTAGTGATACACACTCAAGACTACCAAACGCACTTATTGGGGGTTATTCATTTAGTACGTACGCACGAAGGGGGGAGGGAGGGTCAAGCAAAAATGTATGTCATGCGTACAAGGGGGGAGGGGTTGACAAATCTCAGCAAGTAGGCAAAAAAAGTCCCTTTTTATATTTATTTTACAATATTTTCATATACAAGGTACTTTTATCATACATTGTTGTCTTTGGTGATAATTTTTATTTCCGTTTTATAAAACATTTGCTATGAAATTTTTTTGGGGGGGTAAGATCGGTAGGAGTACGTACGCAACGGGGTCTTAGCAAGCGTACATGTGCATACGATGGGGGTAAAATTTTTGCCATTTTGGTGCGTACGTACTAATTGAATGATCCCATAACGCTCTACTTTCAGCAAGCTAGGCCTATGAAAAGTAAATATACCATGTTAATTCCTATTGTCAAGATATTTGTGTTCCTCAAGACATCGGATTGGAATTCGTTTATTCTCATTACTACACACCACATATTCACCAAGCCTATTTTAGAGTGATCTTTGCCACATTTTGTGGTCTTAGAAAGCTTGAGTGTGGTCTTGGGAATTTAAAAGTGTGATAAACTTTCTCATTTTCATATGATTATTATGTCTTTTTGCGTGTTGGTCTCCGTATGTTCAATGCAAGCTTTGAGAGTAGTATAATATGTGTTTCAATGTGGTATCAAATAGAATAAGGATACACATACACTTTGGATTGTTTGAAGGGTGTGGTGCACAGAAAAGCTCAAGTAGGGTGCACTCGAGCTCTATCATACTATAGTGTGGTCTTGGCAAAAATTCCTCAAAATAGGCCATGAAGCCTACTAACTCCGTGGTACCAATCCGTTCATTGCACTACACAAAAGTTCCAGCAACCATGTTGAATTCACGGTCTATCATATCTATTTTGATGTTTTATGTCAAGAAAGAAACATGCCATATTGGTAATGTAGACATATATATTCTAAGCTTATGATGTGGCCTAGCCACCCAAAACACTTCATTAAACTAATAAACTAGTCTCAATATCTCTCATTCACACTTCTGCAGTGCGTTTTCGACGGTTCTTATCTAATTTACACATAATAATTCTTTTCCTTTTATATTTTATGCACGCTTTTTTTTATAAGAAACCTACCTCAGGCCTTATTCCAGAAGTTCCTTATTTTTGGACCTCAAATCATCCAGTGCAAAAAGTTACCTAATAGGTCCTTGATTTTCACCCCCCC
>OLMO02000277.1:16009874-16031932 GCA_900291935.2 Cassiopea xamachana | reverse complement strand
CACAAAACGCGATATGAATAGCTCATACACAGGAATACATCGAAACTCTGAATTGTGTCTTTACTTCTGGCTACAATTTAATACCAAAAACATATAGAAGGTATGAAAGATGTTCTTTAAATATATCTATACTAGCTTGGGTGCAAATGAATGGAACCGGCTTCCAAATTCCCGATATTTTTCAACTTGAGAAGTTCCTAAGGGATTTCTTAATTCTTTGGCNCTTTACTTCTGGCTACAATTTAATACCAAAAACATATAGAAGGTATGAAAGATGTTCTTTAAATATATCTATACTAGCTTTGGGTGCAAATGAATGGAACCGGCTTCCAAATTCCCGATATTTTTCAACTTGAGAAGTTCCTAAGGGATTTCTTAATTCTTTGGCACATTTTTTATTAAATTGCACATGAACTAACGATATTTCAACTCAAAGTCTAGCATGTAAGTGCAGCCAAGCAGCGAAGAACGCGAATGACCAAAGATCGAAGGATGACGCGTACGTTGGCTTTGCACTTCACTATTATGGAGAATGCTATGGAAGGACGAAAGCTCATCTTGAAACTTTGAAAAAGAAAGGACAATCCCATCGTTGTATTGGTGACCAAACGTATACAAAATGTGACGATAAGCATCAAGAGTGTATTGGTAAAGAGCTTGCGGAGTATATCTACAAATTCCGCAGTTATACTATTGGTATGTATTGGCATTTTCAAGGTTGCTACTCTAGCTATTTTACAATGACATTCCAGAAGTTTTCTAAGAGAGCCTAATCACATGTCCGTACCAATCAGGTGTTGCCATGATCAGTTTTTACAAACAACATTGGCTATTTCAATTGAAAGTGCAGTGGGTTCTAGGGGCTTGCCTCACTAAAACCCTTAGGAACATACTCTCTAAAACGCTGGAAAATGTCCCCTTTGCAGAATAAGATAGAAGTTGTGTTCGAATGGGTTAGGTATCTCAGGTATCAAATGCCAACTGCTTTTTAAAATCTTGACTCCCAGGAGTTTCCAGGAGAAGTGGCCAACCTAAATATATTGAACAACAGGCAAGACTCCCCTTAGGAAACAACTAGCTTTCTCTCTTTCGTAGAAATAAACATCGCTTTGATAGCACATTTGAATAAAAAAACTGCCGTAGAAGCTTTCTTCATACTCACATCAGGATAAGTACATTCATAGGGTATCTAAGGGGGGCCGGGGGGCATATCCCCCAAACGGCAATATTTCTTATAGCAAAAAAGAATCTTCTAGTGTTAAGAAGCGTCTCACATGAAAAAGACAATAAGATGGCTCCAGAAAGTATGAGTTTCTCCTTTTTTACTACGTGAATCATTTGTAAGCTGGCTCCTAAATTTCAAAGTATGCAAAATGTTGAAGTCAGCGATTATAAAGTGCATGATATTCTACGGGAGAGGAATTTATTAGCATAAATTAAGCTTCACAGATTTCATATATCCCCACTCTCTTTGGCCCACTACTCGAATAAGCCCCATGAAGGCTTATCTGTTCTTTGGAGGGCGTGCATACCATTCTTTTCTGGCAGTTGATCATATTCCGTTTGAAATTGTTCTACTAATAAGCTACTGCTTGCTGCTACAAATACAAGCAATAGGGTTTTCTTTCTAAAGGACATACGGTTTTTCGTTGATTAATGGCTGATTTTTTCTTTTTTACTCTATAAAGCACTAATAAAGTCTCAAATAGCTACACTCGCATGTTTGGGGGCGTGGGGCTTATTAAAATTTGCAGTTCTAGAGTGGGGGCTTAATCGAGGGGGGAAATTCGAGGATTTACGGTACATGCAATTTGCTACCTCAATGCGCAAAATGCAAAGGAGATTTGATGGAGATATGAACAGAGTTATGCTTCTGTGAACATTATTTATTGTGGTTCAAATAAATGCATATTTTGCGACATAATAACAGCCATGAGATTATAATGTTCTCACAAGATTACTGCTCATTTCGCGTGATTATATTCTCTTTAGCTGTTGATGGTGGCTACAGTAACTGGGAGCCATGGTCGGGCTGCGAAGGTGCATGTGGAATAGGTATAAAGAGACGGGAAAGGACTTGTACCAAACCAGAGCCCAAAGGCAACGGAAAAGATTGCTCATATTTTGGGAACAGCACAGAACAGGTCCCATGTGAAACTGGCAAAAAGTGTCCAGGTAGATATGTGGTGTACATATCCTTAATTATATTCTACTATCCTAATTATTCTTATTAGTCATCCTTTTTATTCTTGATTGTAAATAAAAATTATATTCCCATGATTTTGAAAGGGTGTTAATACTAGCAAAGATCATACAACATATAATATATTGAAAAGCAGCAGATGGTGCACCAGAAAGGGCACAACTTCAGCAATAAATGAATTTTAAATATAAAGAACTTTGATTTCAGTCATAATAGGTGGTGAAGTTTGTATTACGACATGTATGGTAGAAACATCTCAAGTCAAAGGCAGTTCTTCAAGAGATTCTGATTATACCATACCCTTTAAGCTTAAAATTGATGAATCTACGTTGTATCTACCATAAATTAAAACAACAATGTCCAATTTCATAGAACTGCTTTCGAAAGAACTTAACAAGACAGCATGTGAGGGAGAAGACATATACATAGAATGCCGAGGCGATGCAACAATCAAAATAATCAGTACCATATTTGGCCGGGTATCACTGGAAGTTTGCAAACGCTGGTATCAGAAAAACTGGAGCACAACATGCCGCGCCAAGAAAGCGTTGGCTATAGTTAAGCAAGCATGTGAATGGAGATCATCTTGCTTTCTATATGCTAATACAGGAGTATTTGGTGATCCATGCTTTGGAACAGAAAAGTATTTGAAAGTGACATATAAATGCAAGAGTAGAGTACGGGGTTTATGGTAAGAAGGAACTATGTGAACATTCTATTGCTGATGATGATAAAAATTCTGTATTTACTTATTAATCATAAAATTTTTCCATCAATTGGGGCCACTACTCTCTGCTTCTTCAGCGAAATCAAAATTGAAGGATGTCCTCGTTGTGAATGTTTACCATACAAGGGGGGCTATAGTCCCCTCGTTGGGACATGCTAGCCCCCCGTTGGAAGGTGAAGAATTCTTTTCGGAGTGTTTTTCAGCAGCTATAGTACTGTATTTTGTTACCAGTATTTTAGCCCCCCTATTTGAAGACTCAGCCCCCCGTGGAAAAACTTCTGGCACCATGCAAATTAATTTTTAAAAAATTGGAAGTCAAAAACCGCATTCTTGTCATGCAGAACATAAGCTCGCGCTCATTCGAAGGATATGAAGGTTTGCCGCACAATGCACGAAGAAAGTAGAAAAACGAATTCTTTGATCTTTGCACGAGAGTGAATTACACAACAAAAGACAGAAGCAATTGTGAATCATAGAATGTATTTTTATGATGTTAAAATGTGGACGATCCTCATAATGAATCAAAATCTTTATATTCAATGTGGAGTCATGCAAAAAGTGCATAACGGTAAGGTGGTGGTTGTTAAGGTGGTGGTTGTATGTATTATTATTATGACAAACTTTTACCAAAAACACAGGGACTGGGGGGCTATAAATTACTTTTTTACAGCACAAAAGAGCGGCAACAACTGTAGTAAAGTTCTGTAGTACCAACAGACTATTTAAATTACTTTTATTGAGCAACACTAAAAATTTAGTGCAATAGCTCTACTTTTTCACCTTTGATGAGTATACTCATAATACGTATTTACATAGAGCACTCAAATAAACAAAGAGTATATGACCTTATCCAACTTGAATCGTGCATCATCCCTAATCAATCTTTAATTTCCTCGATCTTGAACTATTATATTTCGCTATGCTGCATCATAAATAGAGGCTGGTGTGGGGGGAGGGTTGCATGCCAGAATGTTATGTAACAAAGAGGGGGTATCAGCTCCAATGTGACAAGCCGTTGTATAGGGGAGTGGGGGCGAGGTCAAAATGGAAATTCATCCATTACGTACATTTTGAATGATCCCTGTGGACAAGATTTCCTTTTAATAAAAGAGGATGGTAAACAATAGTTATGATAGTTATGATAGTTATGATAGTGTAACGAAATAAACAAGTTTTTAGAAGAAAATAGTTGAATGGGTAAAAGTGTGGGCATATCATTTCAACTACCATTTTTACAGAGAGATAGAAATGAAGGAAACGATTTTCACATGTGACTGCAAATTGGTCTGAATTTCATCTGCTTTTTTCCAAAGTAAGGAGACTATTGATGAAATGATAACTTGAAATTATTGTTACCTCTGCGGAGGAGGCGACGCAAATGTATAAACTACAGCAACTTCGGGGTTCAATTCAATTCATGCAATTTCTAGACTCAACAATGCTACGCTGTTAGTGCTGGAATTCAGTAAAGCAAATTTCACAGATACCAATAAGAAAACATAGCGTCATCGTATAAACAGCTAAGTAAATTACCTGTAGCATTATTGCGCTGATGACAACACTGATGGAGAAATTTAAACATAATGGTACACATTACGACCGAGAATAACCGCTTCAAATATATGCTAATCGGGATCTTCCAGCAACGTAAATAAACCTGAACAAATATCTTCAATGAAAGGTTGAAGGACTACCATGACTTTTTCACAAGACCAGGTCTTTATTCTAAGGCGTGCAAACGATCGAGATAATATTGTTTTTACAATAGCCTTATGAAATTCAAAATTTATTAGGAGACTATTGATCAAATGATAACTTGAAATTATTGTTACCCTCTGCGGAGGAGTTGTTTTAATATTGTTTTTGCAATAGCCTTATTGCAGTGTACTCCACACAACAACCTTACTCAAAATCAGCGATCAGCGCAATCTATCAACTGACTTTGTCTGCTACTCCATCGGATGTCTGATTTTCTTGTATCTCTTCCAGTGAAGTTCGGTATTTCGCGCGGTGAATCTCTGTCCGTGACATTTCCGCAGGGGCATTTTCCCTTGGTGATGAAACTCTAATGTGATCTGTGTAGGCCATATACAAATGCGGTAACATCAAGCAAAATATATAGACAAACGCACAAACATCAATAGTGAACGCCATAAGAATGGTCTTATATATACCAACTACGTATTTGTATGTTGGAAAGTATGCAACTGACAATATACAATTGGCTACCGCAGCGAAATTCAGAAATTTCGAATCACTGCTTGCACGTGCTCGGCTTCTTTCGCGCAATGTTGCTACAGTTGCAACCAACAATACGAGGTTAGGGTAGACCAAAAGTGCTGCAGCCTGGAAAATCGTGTAATCGAAGCTGCAGTCAAGAGCCAACCGTGTCTCAATATCTAAGATTTGTGTTTTGATGCGTACAGGGTCGATAAGGCCGCAAGCAATTGTAAGACCTATCTGAATGAACACAAGCACCAATGTTACAGCAAAGTGCGCAAAATGATATGGAACATTTGTGACAGGTGCGATAAACTTTTCCAACGTTGTTGAAAACAAACGGGTTCTCGATAAAATTAGGACAGCAAACCCAGTTCTCAAAACATACATAGTTCCAACTACTATACTGCAATAGCTGTTTGAATGTTTCATTAACAAGATTTCGCCAAATGCGAATGAGACTATCAATTGGACCAGTGAAAGGTGCAAAAAATGCGGTGTATTTGACTGAGATTTGAGAGAAATTGATCGTTTGAAATAACGATAACCGAAAAATATCAAAATGGAGAAAACGATTCCGAGCGAGTTGATAACGATGATCGCAACACCAGCAACGTCATCAAATTTTAATGCTACGTACGTATATTGAATACATTCAGTTCTCAGGTTGTTGGAAATGAAGCCAGCTGGGCATTTGGTGCAGTTTCCTGCATTCTTTGCAGTGCTGATAGAATTCGCTGCGCATTTTTCACAGCTCCAACAGCATTCTGTCCTGGCCGATATGTAGTATCCAATAGTACAGTCCTCATTGCATTTTGAATTAGGGATTACGTCACCGGTCCATTTGGGCCAAACGAGACAGTTAGTATCAATAGTCAACCCGTTACCAGGCTTCCAATTCCCACATTTAACAATTCTTATTTTGCCGTTGACTTTCTGCGCATTACCAATATCATATGTCGGATACTTTGGATCACCGTTACTGTCAAACTCAAATAATTGACCATACGTAAGATTAAAGCTTGCATTGAAGAGATATTTTGTCAATGTGTTTGCATCCAACCGTACACTAGAGGGACATTTTATTTCCTGGAGAGTATAGTTGCAGTTGTGAGTGTAGAAATCATTTACAGCACTCGCTATGGCATTTGCTGCATCAATTGTGTTACCAACAAGGCTTGAATAAAATTCAGATAATTTTCTGGCAATGCTTTCACTTGTATGGTTGGGACAGAAAACAGAAGTTTTATTGAACACGCATCTGAATTCTTGCTCTAGGAATGATTTTAGAAATACATTACAGTGAGGAGAAGTGCTTATTTCTTTTTCCAAGAACGTCCCAAACCCAGAAATTGGCTCACTTTTTGGTGATACTTTGAATAGTCCGATAACTTGCGTTTCAGTAACATTTAAGGCTCCTTCGCCGGTCAGAGAAAATGCATCGCTCATTAACCAGATTCTATTGATCTTTCGTTTCTCAGCTTCTGAAAGAATCAATTCAATCTGAATGTTGTAAGCAAATACGACAACAACTTTTGCATTGCTGTTCTTTGCAATGGAATCGACTATTTCACTTGCTTTACTCGCCATTTTACTCGTTGCGTATGGAATATAGCTATCAGCTACAATACAGAAATTATACTCTCGGGTGTAGTCCTTAAGGGTACTAGTTCCAAGCTTACCATAATTGTCATCACTTCCAATAACGTAGATATAATTCCAATTAAATCTGTTTAGCATTTCAGCAATAACTCTCGCTTGAACAACATCAGACGGTATGATCCTGGTGAATGACTTGTAAAGATCCTTTTTGCTTAGAAGCCTACTCGAGGCAGCTGGACTTACAATAGGTATATTATACAAAGCAAGAAGACTCGAAAACGGAATCGATGTAAATGATTGAAACGGTCCAACTACAGCCATCACTGGCTTTAAACTTCTTGTTTCGCCATCACAGAAGCGAGCTTTGCATACGGATTTGTCTCTATACTGGTTGACAATTTCTATCGCTCTAGCCATTATTGAAGGAATACTATTGCAACTGTCATCAATTTGATAACCGAACATGCTACCGCTGTTTCTGTTCAGCGGAAAAGAACCGTTATCCAACTTCTCAATCGCGAACTTAAACGCCATCATGGCTACCAAACCGTTTTGTAGGATTGTTTTACAATTGTCCCTCGTCGATGATAATGGAAAAATTCCTTGGATTAAACTATCACCATCTCGCATAACGGCCCTTCTTGTTAAATCTCCGGTACGAGTGAATTGATATTGTGAAGTATCACAGGAAGTCAAGTATCTTGTAATAACGCTTGCAAAACNCATAACGGCAAAAATGAGAGAACTAAGGTACCTACTGCAATACCGTTCATTGTTGCATTCCATTAAAAAACTGACTGGATCTTCACGATGAGGACATCAGTAAACATACCTATTGAAGATCAGAGGACTTTAATGATACAACTATTCCTAACAAATGCATAAATTGCTTTGTAATTTGTAAAGCTGCATGACATCTCTACCTCTGAAAGGACGACATGAAATGAAAATATGCTTTGTAGTTTACTTATATATCAATCCTAAAGATAATTTAATTTTCATAGCAAATTGTTCGCAAGGAAATTTGCTTCCTTTTCATGCTAAATGTCAAATTGCATTTCGTAAGATAAGGTTATTCATGGTACAAGTTATGGTCGAATTTCAGATGACATTCACACAGCAAATAGAAGCCGAAAACATATCAAAAACCTGCAATCAATTGAATAGGTGACACTCACAAACCTTCCTTTTCTTATAATTTCATCTGCAATGATTGTTGCACTTACTACTCTCTGAAACGAATGGCTGAAAAGCACTGATCACTTTGGCGATTATAGTTGATGAGAAATCCATCCAAAGTAGAAACCATTTGATTGTCTTAATTCAGTCAATCGTATCATGAACGATAGAAATTAGTGCCCTGTAGGCCTATCGCCATCTCCTCAAATATTTAATACGAAACATCTTCAGAAGGTGATTGATCCAGTATTTGAGTTTGTTTGCGATAAGCTTACATCTGGCTATTTACAGCGTTGTTCTCTTGTATTCACTGGTCAGTTGCATTGGCTCTCTATAGCAGGTGCTTCGTTCGAATCCAACCACTTGTCAGATTTTAAAAATTCACCAAATGCAATCTTTGTACCCCCGGAAAGATCCTNTCGCTGCCAAATTGACGACAAAGAAAAGAAGGATTTTGGGTGACGGGCACAAGATAGGATTTAAATCATATCACAACAAAGCATTACAAGTAGAAAAGGTAAAGCGTCAAGGTTCACGAATTACAATATAAAGATTTGAGACATATATTAAAGTTTTTTATGTTCATATCTGAGTGACTTGCCACGTATGACAGATTAAAGCCAGAAATATATCAAACATTTAATTGTTAAAGGCGGTAGATCTAAGCAATTAGGTCACCAAACAGCAGATGAAAGTTGAAGCAAGAATTCAAATTAAAAGCAGGTCAGTGAAAGGAATTAAATAACATAATGTCAATAAAATTTTAAATGCTTTGCAACGTTGCTCACTAATACGTAAAACACTCCTTTTATCCCGAAATTCCAGCTGCAACAGTTTTGGCTTCTACAAATACGATGAATACCAGTAATTCAGTTGCTTTTGCAATGAAAATAATGCATGCTTTTGATCAATGAAACTTGGAGATGAACATTTATGAAAATTCATTTGAATTAAATGATAAATCACGTGTTTCTCAGCTCAAGGCCAATGAACTTACAGATATCCAAATTGACTATGTTTTCAATTACATGCGATGAAAGAAGTCAAACTCCGCACTGAAACTATTCAAACTGTTAAACGTGCGATCTAGCTCAAAATCTGTAAACAAACATTGCGATCAAATATGGATGGCGGTGAATTAAAATGATAGACCTTATTTGTTCAAATCTTGTCGGCTATTATCCATTTCTATTGTAACTTAGCAACAAAACATTGCACAACTGATACAATATTGACAGCAATTGCGATGCAAGGAACGTTTGAGGTGCGGAAATCAAAAAGAGGTCAAGACCTTCTAGGCATTTCAACCAGCAAATGATAAGCTATGCTAAGCTCATTCTCAAAAATTGAGGAATTAATTTTCAAAACATGAAAGAAAAATTATAATCTGTTAATCAAATAATGTTATTGCTCTGCAGATTCAGCTGTTTTACGAAAAAATCTATGATATCAGTCACCTGTCTTTGAAATTTCTCCTTATTTTGCCTGATTCTACAAAAAAGATCCGTCGTAAACTTTCCTTGCAAAGGGGAAGAGAGAGATGGAGAAGATTCCAACATGAAGTCTTACGAAGACATAGCTCATTATATCAAATAATGTCCATAGCTTCACCTACGGTAACTTTACAAAAAATAGTCAGCACTACAGAATTGAAATCCAAGATAGAAAAAGAAACTGAGAGATGCCTAGAAAACTCCAACAAATTTACAAACTTCGAGTGCCACAACAGTTTATACAGGCATACAAATAACAGCAAATTCATGATAACAGCTCATGTAAAGAACTTTTGACACACTGTCTAACATGTTGATGTAACATTCATGAAAATATTTCAGAAAATGTATATGGTCAAGATTGGCAACTATGAATAGCGTATTGCCTTTGAATTGAAAGAACATAAAATTGGCTCTACCAACGAGAGAGAAAGATACATCGATTTTATTGTAGCAATCTAGCCCTAAGATGTTTAATTCAGCATGAATTGGTAGCAACGAGCTATGTTGTCGAGGGCAACCACTTAAGGTACTGCTACTACTACCTAAAAACCACCTCCGAAACAGACCCTGTTATTAGGAACACGAGCACAAAAACAGTTTGCATAATGTTCCGTAGTTTGAAAAAAGTTCAGAAATTTTCCTAGACAAAGCAATTATACATTAGGAAATTTCACAAAACAAGTAAAGGAAATCTAATTGTTTTATTTTATTTTCTTAGCAAAATCTTACAGTTATTCTGGTGTCGGTGGTAAAATCTCCTTTGAGCTGGTAGCTAAAACACTAGTTTGGTTACGTAATAGCCCTAATCTGAATTGTATTTAGCTTCAGGTTCAGGCTAGACACGAATTGTTCTCTTCTGGGTCTGTTTGAATGAAAAAATCGCTAAACATTATTCGTAAAACATAGATTACTGCGTGGTGGCATAAAATAAAAATGACTACATGGTTGAATTCCAAAGAAATTTCTCCCATTTATCGAATTAGTAAAACAACCATTAAATTCAGCCAGTCTGATTCCATTTCACTTGCAATCAATCACGAAATTCACAATAAAAATTACCACACAGTGAGACAACGAGTACAGCCGTGCAAAACACAAGTTCCTACTAAAGACGTTTGTCGCTGTAAAATTAAAGGTAGCCAGAAATTAGGCAGCCTCTCTCTCGTAAGAAACATTAGTTCCATGCAAGCATGTGATAACTAATGAGATATCCTCCAATCATTGAAGGCAAGCATGTGATAACTAATAAAATATCCTTCAATCACTGAATGAAAGCATGTGATAACTAATGAAACATCCTCCAATCACTTAATGCAAGCATGTGATAGCTAATAAAATATCCTTCAATCAATGAATGAAATAACACAGAAAATGAATGATATGCTGAAAATTTGTGATTTCATAAATTGGTCACATATTTCAAGCGAGAGTAGTTAGGTGGTAAGTTATTTTCTCAGTGTTTGTGCTGTAGGAATTAGATAAAATATAAGGACTTTTTAAGGACCAAGAACGATTTTTAAGGAATATTTTTTTGTGTTTCTTCATGACGCAAATAATTCATTTCCTAACTAAATCTGCCGCTGAAAATTCTCTTCCCCTAAAATTGACTTAAAATAAGGAGTTTTTTTAAAATAATGACTTTAAGGAGTTTTTAAGCGCCCTAAAAAGTATATTAAATCTAAGGGGTTTTTGAGGAACTTAAGGAGTAGGGCTAAGCCTGTTTTCTGCTGTGCTGAAGGATTTTGGTTCAAGAGAACTGGGTCTAGTGCCAGAATAAGAGAGAGAAGTGATGAGGAAAATAGTAAGATGTCCAAACTCACATAGTAAAAGTACCAACACTAACAGGTACTGTCGCACGTACACGTGGAACATAGCACAAACCAACATATTTCCATATCTATTTGAGACACTAATGTACCACTGCAAGAACACATCATAATATTTCATACTTCTATAGTTCATAAAAGGAGGATTAATCACAATACCATTTGGCTATTCGCACAGCATGGCAAATATTCCTTTTGTGCTCTGCTTGATAGTGATAGCTAGGAGCTCATTACACTACGCTTAGTAAAATTGGTCTACAGCAACAGGAAGTTCATTATCACAATAGAAACAATTAACAATAGAAACCCAAATATGGCAAAGCTAATTAAGACAAAGTCATGCCATCGATCTAATTCCACCATTAAAACTTTTGAGATATCTCAAGAGAGAATAAAACTCCTTGCACTCTCAAACAAAATTCTCAAATCAATCTTTGCCCTCAGCATGATCTAATAAGTCGCTTAAGAATTCTCTTTTAATCGTCACACTCTACATTGTCAACAGAAAATACACATTGCTATTAAGCATGCGCTGTAGACGATACTACTCATCTAGGATCTATACAAAAAAGATGATGAAACAAAAGAAACGAGAGTTCTAGGCAGAATTTTCTGCTTCTTATTTGCTTCTTGGAATCTGATAATACGACCTTCAAATAGCAAATATTGCCTCTTTCATTGTTGGAAGAAAGAGTTTCTCAAAGCTCAACGAAAATTTCTTTTCAAAATATTTTCTAATACCCAATCAAACTTAGTAATATTTCACCAGATCATTGGCAAGAACGTTCTAACACTGCGGATTACGAACATTATATTATGGCCTCTCTTTCATGAGAAAGAAGCACTGGCTTGAGCTTGAGTTTCTTATAAAAAGATGTCTTTCCTCAAGCTGATCCAATATTTAGGAATTAATTATCAACATTTTTGTTTACAATTTCGCAAGTCCTGCAAACCTTAGGCTAAATCCAGTTCGTATTTAGTAGGAAAAGCAAACAATATAACTGACAAAACAGAACACAAAAGTTAATAGGTACAAATCCTATATGAGAAGAAACTTTAATTGAAGCAGGAAATTAGAAATGTCAACCCAATAGCATTTGAAAGCTTCCTGGAGTGAACTGATCTATGTAAACGCAACATAGATGTTGTTATGCAAAATTTCTCCAATGCAAAACTGAATTCGATAGGTGTCTGAACCCCCTTTACGAGCTTCTGATCAATGGATGCTTTTTCAAAACTCTATGAAGACATGTCCTATTACGATAGCACACTTTCACTACAAATGAGTTTCCGCCAGTATATGATGAAGTCGCTTAAGAACTCCAGAGCCTGACAAGTGTTATTTAAACCTTCATCAATGTAGTCAAAGCAAAAAATAATTAAGAAAGAAAATTGAAAACAAAATCCTTAATAGGAAGACATAATTGGTTTTTCTAGATTAGACGAAAAAGCTTAACTATAATTTATAATAATTTTAATAATAAAACTATAATTTTGACAAAACTAGACAATCCAGTTCATACTTTATTATTTCATAATGGTATGTGATGTCATACTGACATAAAAGCTCTCAAATATTCAACAAATAATAGCGTATTCACATCTGACAGTCAATTTTACAAGCAAATCTGTTCAAAGAAAACCGCGTGACAATCTTGATGAGAATTCTACGACAATTATGTCTGGTTTCAAAAATACATCCAACACACGTAGTCTTCCAAATATAAGTACTCTCCTTCTGATCTGAGTAAATTCTCTTTTATCTGATCATCCTCCCTAATTCTATCACTCCATCAATTCCATCAATTCCATCAATAATCCATCATTCTATTCGTTCAGTAGGATCACTAGGGATACAGTCATTAAGTATGTCCATAGCTATTCTGAGTACTAGCTTATCATTCCCTAACAAATAGCAATACTACTTCTCCAGCACGTTGAGTATCGTAAAGTGAACAAAAAGTAGATACGGACGCTCTTCTCAAAGCATTCTCTCCATTATACAATCGCCACTTAACCACCATACCAACAGCGTGATATTCTTCGAGTCAGTCAACTTTTACGTCACTAACAAATTTCATACCTGGTATATCGAGGCAAACGAACTCAGGTTTTTCCTTTGAAGTAATTTAATCGGAATGCATTGTGTGTCTGCTTCCAGTTTTCATCTGCCTCCATAAATGCACCAGGTTTGATATTCTAATTGGAAAATAAAATTCAAGTTTTCAAAACGTAGGCGAAATGATATCAAATGAAAGCAAAAGAAAGAGTACAATTTTACTTGAAAACACTCCTATACAGAAAATTGGCAAAGAAAATCTCTAAGATACAAAAGAAAAAACGTCCTTGGAACTTGCAATTCATGAATTAATCACCAGTTGGAAATCAAAGGAATATAACTGAGAATTGAATGGGTTATTCTGTATTTTGCAGATATATAATCAGGTTCATTGAGCTGGTTCGTTATTTCAGTAATAACCATCGATTTCAATAAATATTTCACCAGGGATAAATACTTAATGACAACATTGCTGCTCGTTTGGCTGCAAAAATAAGAAAATTTGGACAATGGCTAACTAGCTACATCATCATAATCATCATCATTATCATCATCATCATCATCATCATCATCATCATCATCATCATCATCATCATCATCATCATCATCATCATCATCATCATCATCATCATCATCATCATCATCATCATCATCTTGCTTGCTTGCTCCCATTTCGCACACGAAGGGGGGCTTGGACTGACCCTGGAGTTAGTTTTCACCTCTCATTTGGTTAAAAGAGGTGATCGAGTTGGCAACACTGAATCCACACTGTTACCCCAACACAGTGGTTTTCAACCTCTTTGGTGGAGCGGAACCCCAAGGATAAATTCCAGTGGTTTGAGGAGCCCCTGCTCACTTATTTGCACAGGAGAAGTAAAATCTACAGTAGTCATCTTTGTAATTTTAGGCTCGAGGACCTTGTTGTATATCAAATTACTTGCAATGTTTGATGTTACCTGACTGCTAGAACATTTTTCCATTGTGATAAGGCGCCTTGATATCTTACTGGTCAGTTTTTGTTCACAGTTGGCAATAAGTTTAAAACAAGGGTGCTTTGGGACAAGATCTTCACTGTAGCTGTTAGCAAAAAAGAAATCAATTTTGATAAATATACACTCAAAAACTACAAAATTTAGGAGTCGATTCTCCTTAAGTCACATGAAAATCTACTAACTTTCATATTTTATGACAAACAACATCAAATTCTAACAAAATGGATCATAAAAAATATCGAGAAGGCCAAGAACATAAGAATATATAAGCCTCTGTGGCGCAGTAGGATAGTCGGTGATTATCTGGCCATTCCACTAGTGTTCGAATCCTCGCCGGGCAGTAAATTATAAAATTTCCAATTGTGGTAGCCCACTCACGAGTAGTATAGACACGGGTAGTGTAGTCAGCCATTGTCTACGGAATTTATTGAATTTATATATATATATATATATATATATATATATATATATATATATATATATATATATATATATATATATATATATATATATTTATATGTATATGCAATATAAATATACATTACACAATAAATACAAACCTTGGAGCATAAACTGGCAACCAAAAGACAAGTCTCCCATTCAAACGCAAATAAACCGCAGCAAAACGAATAAGGTCAAGTATTATATCGGACAAATTGTGGAGTGAGCTTGATGGCAATGTGTACTCTGTCCTATAAATCAATTGAAAGATCTCATGAGATGGATTCAATAATGAATTGGAAAGGAGAAGAGAGTTGTCAATTAATCCTATAGCATTTTACGTCCTTTAAAGACCAAATTACATCGTTCTAGCTAGAAGTTCTTGCAAAAGAATTCCGTAGGTTGGCATAAGCATCTAAAGGGCGAATAAGGATAGGCATTTGCCATGCAAGAACATGGTAGGACTTTCAATTTATAACAAACCCCAAGCAGCTCTGTTGACCTCTACTGATGGGATGTAAATGGAGCGAGATTAGGCTCTACATTTTAACTCGCCAGATATTGTAAAACTAGTCTACGATATATTCGGAAATACAATGAAATATTTAGAATTAAACACCCCCCCGTCAAAGATGAAGAGCTTAAAAATCCCCAAGTAATGCAATGGATGCTGAGCACATTTTCTAGAACTATTTAAAGATATGTTTGTAGTCAAACTATGATAAAGAAATTGAACATACTCATCATCTTTAGTTTCGATATCATTTGATTCTTTTGATGCAAGTTTTCTACCACCTTCTCGGATACCATAAGGGGCTGAAAGATTACAATAAAAAGGTTTCATAATATCTATCTTTCATAAATTTTCTCTAGCAATATGCCTGACGAAATTGAAATAATTGGCATTATAAGGTTATCAAATAATTAACTAAAGCGTTCGTTACTTGCAAACTAGATTGCTCAATCAATAACAAATTTGAGCTGGTAAGATTTTAAAACTCGACCTGTCTACAGCAATACGTCAAAAGTCAAAACGTCTTAGAAAATAATAGAAAAGGAAACAGGTGCTGGGTGGGAAATTAAATCTAATCAAAAAGTACCAACCAATCAGTTGCATACACAATTCAGTCTGATTTGAAGGGAGGATGGAAATAAGTATTTCAGTACATGGCAGATAAAAGAAATATTGAAAGCAGCTGGGATGAAATGATGAAAATGAAGCCAAAACGTGCTTAATCCTCTAGTAGCATTGCTAAAGCAACCAAGACGGGCACAACAGGACATGGAATGCTATGCAAAATCATGTGAAATTGATGGGCATTATCAGAATATGATTTGCAACGCTGTAGCAAATCATAGTTCAATAAGAAAAATCAGTTTCATTCCCCCTTAATGTGGAAGGTATACGGCCTAGATCAAAAGTCGAAATTTTCATGTGCTGAACCGAATACATGAAATAGGCACATGTGAGGCACGAAGTATGCACATGTGAGGCACGAAGTATGCACATGTGAGGCACGAAGTGTGGTTTGAACAAGCACATGAAAACATTTGGGCCGACCCAAATCAATTGGCTCGACTAACCCAGTCGAGTAGCACGACCATGGCACGGCTTCAAATCAAACGTCGTGCTTGTCATGTGTCGAACCTACCTTAGTACAGTAAATGTGTGGCATACAGTAAATAACGGGGCTTAAATGAACTGGTCATTAATCGACATAATTTCTCCAAAAATTGTAAATTTGGTGACATTGATTAACGTAATTTAGCGAAGGCGCATTTTGACTGAAATTAATCAACGTCATATGGCCTACATGCTGTTACTTAACATCATTTTTTTCCTCATTATTTTCGCCATATTCTACTTTGGTCTCTACAATATAGATATTAGTCATAAATTTGTGCTACGAAAGTAATCCTAAAGCTTTGCTAAACACATGCCCTCTGTCAAAAAAATATGAGAAAATAACCATCTCCATTTTAGGAATTTGAATAAGCCTATATGTACACTTTAACTAGCCAAATGATTGTGATGTTAAATGCATGGCATCGAAGGCTACTAGCTTTGTTTCTCTGTTGGTGATGAAAAATTGAAAAATTCATGCATCCAGCTTTGAGTCAAAATTTGAATATTTTCCACTTATAATTAAGTAATTTTGATATTATTTTTGGATTCCTCACCCTAAGTGATAGTAAACTGGAGAACTGTAGTCCAACTCCTCAATTTAATCAACAGTCATTATCAAATGATTGACAATGAACATTAAATTTGGTGGCGGCGCTGAGAAAAAAATGTCAAAAAGATTTTTATTTACAAGATTTATAGTTGGAGGTTATAGATATTTCTCAAATTGTGTACAAATTAACGTCACAATAATTAACGGTGTACTAAGATTAACGTATCAAAAATTAACATTGTGTTCAAATTAATGGATCATTAATTAGCGTAATCGAACCCAAAATGACGTTAATTAGTTTATGCCACGCATTTAATGTAACAAGGTCATGCATAAACTATTAATTATTGTTTTTAGCATAAAAACTGTACCAGTTCGTAGTAATGATACATACGATTAGCTACCGACAATACATACGGTCAGTTACGATACATACGGTCAGTTATGATAGCATCAAACATTTCGTAGACTCTTAAGGGGGTTCTTGTGATATCAGCTACCATAACATCAATGTAGTTATCCGAAAGCGAGTATTGCTTGTAGTTTGTAAATATTAGTTCATCCCGTGCTGGAAAATATGATAAATACTTGGCAAACCATGAATGAGTGAATTAGAAAATAAGGACAATATCCATCAAAAAAGTGCGAAAATGAGTTACAGTAGGCCTGTACTATCGCAACTATTTTTATATTTTTTCACTGAGGTATTAATAAAGGAACTGTCAAGTAAACATTAGAAACAAATCAAGGGTACCTCTCCAAGAGTTGTTGCCAGCCCTCGATGATTTACCTGCAGAAAGGGAAACTATAGAAAGTTTCTGGGAAGAGATTATAAAGGAGTTCCATATGTCTATATTTAAAAAAGATAGACACTTGAATGAAAACAGCTAATAATTCTGGAAGAATTGGAAGAAAAAGCTTTGGCTGGAATTGATTTGCAAAGAAGTATATTGAAAAAAGGAAAAATGAAGAAAGGAAAGATCTCTAGAAGTTCAACCCATACATTTTGTGGAATAGATACTGCTGAAAAATGAGTGTTCAATGTTTCTTCCATGACGTACCTCTACCATAGATAATTGTTGGATCAATATCACTTCCTGCAGTAAAAGCACCAAACTGTGCACAACATGTGAGAATGCTGCCTGTAAGAAAATATGACGTTTGGAAAATTCAGATTACTGACAGATGAAAAATAGAAGAAAATTGCATTTCAAAACTGATAAAACCAATATATTCCAAAATTCAAGACTCGAAAACAATGGAATGTTTAATTTGCTGTTCAATTTTACGATGAGAATAAAACTAATCACCTATATTGAATAAAGAGATAAACACAAATATATTCACTAAAAGAATGCAAAAATTAATTTTCAGCTTTTATCCTGTAACCTGCTAAAGAACATCCCATGTAGTGTACAAATTAAGACTTACCGGTACCAACAAAGGGGTCAAACACAAATGAACCTTTTTTTACCTAAAATGCAACGCAAAATAATACAATTTTGTTCCATCTTTCTTTACTAGTTTTACACGCCAGACTAGCAACACTGTCAATGACGCTGGAACAATTCGTAAGGAACAGAATAACGCTTTTGGGGTTTGGATTTATCATATAATTCTTAAAACTAGCTGGAAAGATAGAGCTAGTTATATGATATATCATAATATCGAATTTACAAGGTATAAGATCTCGATAATCACAGAAGAAAAACTCGAAAGATGAAATTAAAACAAAGAAATAATCAGCAATCTACTTCAAGGACTGGTTCAATAACAATGGATTGAATTGGATGAACAGCTGAAGATAGAGGAGCTTATAAACTGTTGATTGACAACGTGAGGCTGTAGTAATCATCATAACAAATGAATGGATCAATGAATGAACTAATTAACTAATGAAGAAACAAAGTAATGAATGAATCAATGAATGAATTAATTAATACAAAAAAACACTCGCACAAAAACATTTCACCACAGCACGAAAAAGTGGCAACATACTTAAAAGCTTTTTTTTCATCCGACACTTATCAGAGTATGAAAACGTCGATAATGACCTGAAGGTTAACCGAAATATACATCCAGATGCAGTTGATATGTTAGGATGCGTCTAATTGGCCCTGAGTGTGACCAATTATGACCTAGGGCCAATTAGACGCATCCTAACACATCAACTGCATCTGGATGTATATTTCGGTTAACCGTCAGGTCATTATCGACGTTTTCATACTCTGATGAGTGTCGGATGAAAAAAAAGCTTTTAAGTATGTTGCCACTTTTTCGTGCTGTGGGAAAGTTCTGTAGTACCAACAGACTATTTACAAATAACATTGCAATCAATTACTGCAATCACTTTATTTATGAAATTTTCAATTCACTATAAAGAAGCAAAACATTGAAAACTAGGAACTGAGTTAAAAAAATGCGTCACCTGTCCTTGGTTTGCCATGAGGAATGCCAATTGTGGGTCCATTGACGTATTTCCAATAAAATATCGTGTTTTTAATGAGAATTTATGGATAAGATCTCGCTGTCCATTTGCAATCTGCACTAGAGCAGAAAGTCAAACAACTTTTGAAAATTGCAGTGATTACTTCTTCAAAGAAAATTGTTTTAAAAACAGTTTATTGAAACAATGCACAAAATTTCTAGAGTAAGATGCCAAAGTGCTGAAGCATCTATAGTTGAGAAATTGCATGTATCAATTTGTGTACAAGAAGTTGATAGTAGATGACAAAGATCTAGAATATTGCTTTTGTGTACTTAGATAATTGCAATATAGATTCTGCCTTGCTCTTGAGGATGAAATTGCACCTGAACTGGAAGGATCATGGTGATTTTACCAGCACAAATCGCATTTAACAAACGACCACAAAATCTGAAGATGATGCTCTCCAAATTCTTAAATTGGCATTATCAACATGTGTGATTACAATACATCTGCCATAGCAGTAATGTAATTTGCTTGAAGTTACTTTGTAACTTGAAAACAAACTTAATGAGCCTGAAACAATAGTTGGATTCTGGTATTATAAAAATCTCATGTTTTCCCCAAAAGGCCCAAACATGGCGAGACACTAGCAAAACTGATTGCTGTGTAGAAAATCTTTACTTTCAGCCCTGTCAAATACAAAAATAGATCCAAATTTGCAGCTTCCTACCATTCTTCCAAAGTATATGAAATTGCATGATTTTTGGCTATCATCTTGTGAATGAAAATCAAGCAACAAACAAAGTGTATGACTGGGGTCTTTCAGTTTTACTCTACCAGGAATATCCAACACCTCTCCTATGGACTACAAGAAAAGAAGTAATAGTCATGGGTGTTTATCACTCTATTTTTGGTAACAAAGAGGATTACAAATTGCAACTGTATCTAAATGTATTACCAAAATATTATCCCTTTTCTGCCTGCTCTATTCATGATGACCAACCTCCACTTCCATGTGGAAAATGACAAAAACAATCAGGGCTTAGTGCAGGGATTATGAAACAATAGCAGCACCATGGGGGTTGATAGGTCATATCCCCTGTTCTCTCCAAAATCAACATTCTACTTTTTCCAAATTCAAGGAGAACAATGGTAGGGTTGGGGATGCATCTAGCAAGATTTCTAGATACTTCTCTTGTTCACACTTTTGCAATGAAATAGCATGATATTCACCTCCTTTCAGCAAAATGGCTGTGACCACAACAACACTTAGAAGATTATGAGCTACTTTCTCACAGTTAAACTAACAGTTCTACGTAATGTCAAAAATATCATAGTCCTCCATCAACGTAATAGTTATCCAGGGGAATCAGATTACAAAAGTAAGAGGATCACTTTATAAAACTGGGGGTGATTATTCCCTTTTATGAATAAAAGTGATCCTTGGGAGATCAAATCATAAAGGCAGAGCAAAATCCTAAATTTTTGAACTTGACAGCTCTGCTGGTGCTGCCCCTGTCAGGCAAGTACAAAATAGTTAAAAGTATTCTTACATCTATCCAGTCTCTTTTTGCATCAATGGAAATTTTCCTACCAAAAGCTTCTACATCAATTTTGAATGTCAATTTCTCATCAGTGAAGAATCTCTTTAAAGGGAAAATTAAAAGCAATAACAAACAGTAAGATAATACTTCCTATCAAACTATATCTGAATTATCTTCTAAACAAGGATTTGAAAAAAATCAAATTATCCTAAAGGAGCCAGAAATATGGTGGTAAGTAGGGTATGAAAAATAAGTACAAGAATAATACTTTAAATGATACTTTTGTAAACTTGGAAACTTCTTCTCTCTGATGTAAAACATCACTAACACATGAACCAGAAGCCCATAGTTCAACTGCATATCTGCAGTGAAAAAATAACATGAATCAAAATAAAATTCTAAACCAAAAAAGCATAATGAAATAGTTAATAACAACAGGCAATATATACAAACCAATGGAATGTATTCCAAAAAGTTGCTTTCCAATTACTAGCCATGTCACAAAGTGGTATGTCTTATACCAGGGTGCATTCCATGTAAACTGCAGCCCAAAGGTGCACCAAAAAGTATTTTTGTGTACCAAAAACTACACCTGTGCAACACCTACAAATTTTGACAACAAAAGAATTCCTATCCATGGGCATAGGAGGGTTTCAAATTTAGGGGGGCCACATATTTTAAGCCCTAAAGATCAAAGAGATTTGGAGAGCAGTCAGAAAAGTTGCTCAAATGAAATGGATTTCTGCCCAACTGAGGGGGGCTGCTGCATCTATGATTCTATCCAATCCAGTTTCACATATCAATTACTCAAGAATGTGCACAGTTTTCATATTGAATGCCAAAAAAGAGCTTGTTGCATGCGGAAGATTTTCACGCCTAAGCGCATGGACTATACCTTACATGTCTTATTGAAAAGCAGTATAATAAAAGGTGTGTACCTCAATAGTATTGACCTCTGACTGAACTGCATCAAGTCTTTTTCACTGGATGCATTTACAACAAGAAATGGTCTCTAAACAAGAAAAAGATTATATTTGATATAATACACAAAAGAAATGGCACAAGACTAACAACAAAGGCAATCTCAATGAAATACTTATGCATAAGAGCATATACATACATACATATATATATATATATATATATATATATATATATATATAT
>OLMO02000277.1:15996112-16009796 GCA_900291935.2 Cassiopea xamachana | reverse complement strand
TATATATATATATATATATATATATATATATATATATATATATATATATATATACTCCCACATATATGTTTTAAAAATAAATATTGACACAGAAAAAACACTTCTATGACATTTTGCTTCTTGCTTCTTCAGATTATCTTTGTTGTTGAAGAAAAACGTCATATAAGTGTTTTTCTGAGTCAATATATATATATATATATTTTTTTTTTTTTCAAACTTTCATTTCAACAATATATCAACTAATTACAATTATACATCTCACTATATAAGGCAATGTACAATTGGCTGTCACAGTTGTACAAAAATAAAATAAAAAAAAAATATAAAAAAAAGCGTATTAGAAAAGAAAAGTATATATATAGAAAAGTTTGGTAAGTATATATATACTCATCTCTTCCGTGATACACATAACTTTGGAAAGTAATATATAGAAAATTTTCAGCAAGACTTACATCTTCTTCATATTGCCTCTCAGAAACATCAGCAATTATATCAAGATCAAAAGTTTCTTTGATAGACTTGAATTCCTATTTAAAGCAAAATATATTGCAGATATCCAGCAATTTGTCAACATGGAATTGACATTCTCATGGTACGAAGGGGATAGAAAATTTGGGAGCAAATGAAGCATCATAACGGAGTACCANATTATGCTAAATAGGATTGAAAGTTACTTTGTACTTACTTGCAATCGAAACCCAGGATGATCTTGGGCGTAATAAAGAAGATACGTATTTACCGCCATGTTCAAACAACTGAGCCTCATACTCATCCGTTTTGAGAAGAGGTTTGATGAAAATGGCAGAGTTGAAAGTTGACATGGTTGATTTCTTGAGTGTGATCAAGAATTAAGAATAAATGTTTATGAATTCGCTTGTCTTCCAGGTTGTGGTAATTTTCCGCTTAGGTGTAAGATGTTAACACACTCGTAGAGAAGGTGTGAAATCATAAGCACTTTGACAGCTGAATCTAGTTCCTGATTTTACGAAAACTCTCTTCTTCTTTCTAAAGAGGCACGATGCAATACAGGGGCGTAGACACAACTTTGAAAGTCACTAACGTCGGGGATAAGCTCAGGCAAAAGTAGTAAAACATGTTATTTCATGAAAAAAGTGGGAGTCAGCACCCAGGGGTGATTTCTAGGGGGCTCAGGGGGGCCGAGCCCAATTGTTAAACTTTCTGCTCATTTTGGGGGCTCAGCCCCCCTAAAACTCTTGCATTGGCTTGGCTTGGCTTTTCAGAGGTTGTTGGCCTTGATTCCAAAGTGCTATGATCAATTGTGCACTGCTATATGGCTATTGAGGCATCTCTTATTGTTGACTATACTATATCAGTATTAAATTAAATTACCATGTTTCCATCTTTGAAAACATGGGTGTGGTTGTAGCTGGGCCACACCCAAACTATGAGCGTGGTTGTGCTTAGAGCCCCCTTTTTAAAAATCTTAGAAATCACCACTGCCAGGGCCTCCCCCTCCAGGTTTCGATGCCACTGCAATATACTGCATAATGAAACACAGTATCACTGCTCGAGAGGATACATTTTGCAACGAGAAAACACAATCTAAAAGTTAAAAACGAAACTTGAACACAAATTCATAAATCAATTTTTTCATTTACAACAATAACACAAATCGAGCTAAAATTCATAAATTGTATAAGCAATTTGTCTTCTAGTGTCCATCAATTTCTAATGTCCATAAAATATTTTCAACACAGTGTTTTCCATAAAACTGAAATGAAGTATGACGTAACTCTGGATAGAATGTTATACTCGAATTAAGATTAGGATATTGAAGCAGCATCAATGAAGAAAATATACATACACATGGGATAGCGGCCTTGCATATATAGGAAATGAGGAAAGAATGAACGAAAAGAACTCTACAACTGGTCATTAATTAGTCAGTGTAAATAGCATTAGCGCTAAAAAGCTGTTAAATCAGATGAAGGGTAAATCGTACACGTGAGCAAAGCCAAGTGTTCTGTCACTGCAGAACTGATGAGAAAAAAGCCGGAAAAGCAACTAAAAATTAACTTAAGTAACTAAAGATTGTGTAAGCAAAATAAGATTATTTCAAGTAAAGTCTATCAGTTGATTTCCAAGTTAAATATGGGCTCTCTTCTTGAAAAATGCACTAAGAAAATGCTCCAATCTAATACCAAATTGCCCATATTGAAAATAGGACATTTCAAACTTTGAAATAAAAGGCTGATTGATCTCCATACAGTACGTGGGAACGCAGTATATTAATGAGCTTTTTTACTACAGTGCTTGCAAGAGAAACGTAGTGGGCGTCAATATTTATGAGGGGTCTTTGGGGGAGCACTCTAAGAGCCACAAGGAAGATGCTCAATCAAACTTGACTAACGATTTGCTGAATAGCATGCTTCTCATCTTTATTCAAAAACGAGGAATCGTCAAAGAATTCTTCTCTTTCTTTATATAACGGTCAGTGGGGTTACTATTGAAACACTTCTCAGAATTTTCCCATGAATGAATACCTGGATAAAAACAGCCTAGATTAGGTAATTCATTTTATATTTTGAGCAAAACCCCTGAAATAAATGAACTATCAACATTCTGCCGTCTGGCTATCAATTCATGGGTTTATGGGTATACTTATAAATTTTTTGCGCACGTGGCAATGAAACTACTATTTACGGCACATGATAAACAACTCAATTCAAAAAAATTCAATTCAATGAAAGCTTTCTGTGTCACCAACTGCAAAGACTTATTTTTTAACAATGACTTACAATTAGAAGTGTCATTTCTTTTTAATTAACTCTCTGTACAAAAACTACCAAAAACTTTCAATAATATTTACTCCAAGCCATGGGAAAAGACAATCGCTTTTGCCAAAGGTAAATAGCTCCATTGAATATCTCTAAGCATGCCCATTCCTTAGAGAAAATCGATAATGGGTCTCATTTCATTATTTACTTTATGAAACTAAAAGCACAGTAGATGCTTTACTTTAGAGTAAACTGCAGCCAGTTGTAATACGTGTGGATTCTTCAATCTGTCAATGAATGCACAGCATATCAAAGGTTTGAAAGGCCTTCCTGGCACAAAATCAAGCACCCGGCTATTGAATGATTCAAGATTCAGCCGCAGCCATTACAGTGGAGTAGGCTAAGCCACATTTCTCTTCTCTTCATCAATAGAACTCAGTAGTTGTTTTCATTCTCATCATCTTTTCGAGACAAACTATCAGACGGAGGAGGATCGCATAAAGACGCTGTTGTAAACAGCTTGTACCAACCAATTGCAAGCTGACTTAAGTCCAAATCGTCCAGCAACACCTGGCATACGCCCATAAAAACTTTACGATCCAACTTTCCATAGTCGCCCCAAACCATAACCTGTCAAACAGGAGATATTATTTAAATGAGAATACGAACTGACGTCATCTTGTGCTATTGAGAAAATCATACTTAAGATACTCCCCATACGGGGTATTAAAAATAAGGCACATTTCATAACAAAAACTTGGGACTTATGGATTGCAATTCGTTGAGAAATATAGGAGTTAGCAATTATTATTTTAATTGGTAAAAAATAACAGAAAAATGCTCGACTCATTCTAATTGCATGAGTAATTTCTGCTACCCTTAATACTCATGGGAATAACGACTTACCTGAAGTGTTTTTCCTCTTGGGCTAGCATGAAATTCAAGCTGCTGCTGGTAATGAGGCTCTAGCGTCCTCCTTGATGGTTTTGTTTTCTTCTTTGCTAAGCATTTCTTGCCATCCATTAAGTAGATTTTAACATATGGAGCTACAAATCACAAAGTATATTGCTGTAACTCTCAATGGGTAATTTTTGAAGGAGCATCTCATTTGAAGAACTCCAAATCAAGATATACGAATCCACTTACTGGCTGCGTCTTATCCAATCATTCAAGAAATACCACGTTAACAAAACGATTTTGTATAATGCAGTTGTGTAGAAGTAAGTAGATAGCTGGGGGGATCTATTGATAGCTAGGAGGGCTCTCTTCTTGTATGTATCTTTATAAGCAACTTTGAAGTTAATCTACGCAGTTACATAAGATCCACCACTCATTTATATAAAGAAAACAATATTGTCATCCAAAAAAACAACGTATTTTTAATACCCTACATCTTGTAAACTAACAATTTCTCGACAGCTCTTTGAACCTAAAATAGCTTTTTACAGCAGAATGTTGATTCTTCTATGTTTCCATTTCAAAAAAATCTACAGAGCTAGGGGGGCTGAGCCCCCCTCAAGTTAAAGCTTAGGGGCTGCACCTCCCGCAACTCCCTTTTCTACACAACTGGTACAATGGGAAATGCTTGATAGGAAAGTCTCCTGAGCAGCGCATTTATCGCAATTATTTTCTCCCCCACGTTGCATCTAAGCAATCATTTAATGGTGGGTGACCAGCTGGCAAACATTCAGATACCACTCGAAACGCTCTTAAATCTGTAGAACCTTAACATGTTTCTTGATTCCATGGAAATACATTAAAGTGAAATTCGTTGCTGCTTGGGCACATGGTAACTGATAAAGTCATTGGGGCAGTCATCGCAGCCGATAAGAAAATGTTATATTCTCTAGTGAAATAGATCCTCTACCTACAAAGATGCACCAAACGCAGTAGTAATGAGGAACGGCAAAATTGATTCACAAGAGCAATGTATGACAACAAACCTGGTAAAGCTTTAGAGCCTGGTTTTCTGAGCAGTCCACGTGCTCGTATGACTTCTACTTCAATAGTTCCTCTTCTATCGAATATACTGAGCTGAATATCACCCATGTGAGGTGAGCCTGGTTGAGTACAAATATATGAATAATGTTTGTCACCATTTATTTACAAGGGGGCATGGAAGGTGAGCAAAAAAAATTCCATAGAGAATAGAAAAGGAAATAGCAATAGGAAAAAAGCCATTCAAACTAAGACAATGAAGCTTCACGACGAGACTCAATCTTCTAGAGTCTTAGTGCAAATAAGCATCGAAAGAGAAGTTTCCCAAGAACGCAAACACTCGACAGTTAAATAAATTTCTCTTCAGTATTTCTTTTCAGCGATATCAATAATTCTAGCTGTTCTGCTGAATATTTCATGCATAAAAAGCTGAATATAGTAAACAAGACAGGAGACATCATTTGGAAAGTGCAGCCTTAGTATAGATTTCCGGATGATAGCCAAGACGATCAACATTGAAGATAAATTCAAGAGAATAGCCAGTTTCATTTCATTTTAAGATTTCCATTGACACATCCATTTTTGATTTACATACTAGTTACTTAAGACACATCCATTATTGACATAATTAGGTTGACACAACCATAACGTTTCGGGATAGGTTATCCCAGCTTCAGCTAATATAAATGAATATTCTAGGACATTTATAGATAAGCCAATTATAAATTGTTTTTAGAAAACAAATGGAAAAATGGGTAAAATAAGTAAACAGGCTGGAAATGGCCAAATAAGGAGATATTTGAAGGCTGATAACAAGAAAGCAGGATAAAATGCCTAAATATGGAGATAACTATGGAGGTAAATAACGGATAACATAACGGATATTTAGGCATTTTATCCTGTTTTCTTGTTACTAGCCTTTCTATATCTCCTTGTTTAGGCATTTCCTACCTGTTTACTTATTTTACTCACTTTTGACCTTTGTTTTCTGAATTTTTATTCAATTGGTATATCTATAAATGTCCTTGAATATTCATTTATATTAGCTGAAGATGGGATAAACTATCCCGAAACATTCTGGTAGTGTCAACCTGATTATGTCAATAATGGATGTGTCTTAAGTAAGTGGTATGTCAATCAATAATGGATGTGTCAATGGAAATCGTAAAATGAAATGAAACTGGCTATTCTTTTTAATTTATCTTCAATGTTGATCGTCGTGGCTATCATCCTGAAGAAAGGAAACAATTACAAAAACAATAGGACAAAGTATTCAGTGCTCACATATAGGTATGGAAATAGGGCCCGAAACGTCTGAATTTGTCTTATGTGGAATTGCCTCTTAAGGAATTGTAAAAAATTTGGAAATTTCCTATTAATTAGAAAAGTCCATGATGGAACCATGGCTCTTCTTCTTATTGCCTTCTTTCTGAGGTTTGGAATTACAAAAAACTTAAAGCTAATCAACAATATTTAAAATGTACCTAGAACTTGTCTGCCAACCATCTGAGCTGGGCCCAGTCCTTCAACAAAGTCAGTGAACTGCGCATCACCCATTTTTCGAAGATTTGTTGGCACCCATGGATTGCTGCGTAACAAAAAAAAACAAATACATTGAGACCTGTCTTAGCAGCCACCTCTTTAAAATGGTCAACCTGCCATAGCGGTCATCAACTAACCAGCCTTTACAAATAATTTACTTGCAATTATACCTGTACAGAACGGCCACCTAATATAACGGCCAAATTGATCAGTCCCTTGGGAGACCGCTGTAGGCAGGTTCCGCTGTATATGCAATTGCAGATAAAATCATGTTGCTAAAACATGTTGGTATCAGTTGCTATAATTGAGCAATGTTGGTATCAGTTGCTATAGTTGAGAAGCATACATACAATGAATACTCTTGAGCAATATAATAAAAAAGAAGAGTTGCGTTTTGAACAATATTACGAAAAAGCAACAAAGAAGTTATTATTCCTTTGAAAAGACAAAGTAAATAGGTTTTAACGTTCAGAAGGAAACATTAAACCTAAATAAGGATGAAAGATTGGTAGATTATACACATTCCATATCTTATTTCTTGATTTTTCTAAGTTTAGTACTACAAGAAATGATTTAAGTTAACTATTGGAAGCAGAAACAAAACCTTGCTGATCATGAGAGCATTTTGAGAAAGTTCAAATGTCACACTGGCATTTAAAGAATACGTTGCATACCTTCCTTCAAAACTGGTCAATGTCAAAGAGCTTGCGAGACTAGACGAACTGCCACTCCTGGTACTTAACTCACTCGTAACTGATGACGTGGGGCTGCTCCTACCACTGCTAAAGCTGTCTTTACGCCTTTTCCTGTATGCAGCCTCGAAGTTCGCATCATAACCTTGATAACCATCAACGACCGAGCGACCCATTCCTTGGTGAGAGTAGTGGCTGGGAGATTCTTTATAAATCGTTTGGCTGCTTTGAGCACGACCATAAGTTTTCAAGTTTCCACTGTAATTAGGGCTAGTTCGTAATGGCATTACACCACCAGGGATTTTAATGCAGTCGCTACTGTTGCTCCGAACTAAAACACAACAGCCAGCGATTAATCAATTAATCAATCTGTGTAAAAATCACATCCAAAAGAATTTCCCTCGGATGGTTAAACATTAGAACAAAAAGAAGTCGATAAAGCAGTAAAAAAATTAGAGCTTAGTGAGTATGTGACGGATAGCAATTCGTGAAAAATCGAAATATTATGATGAACTGATTAGTGAAGTATCTCATCGGTTCCCAATGCAAAGCTTGGGGAAGTTATTGCCTTACCACAGAAAAATTTCTATAAAGACAAAAGTATGGATTTATTATCACCCAGAAAGAACAGACGTTGAAAAATAAAAAACTAAAGAAGGTACCAGTATAAGTGAAAAAAAACCAATGAAATTGCCACATTTATTCCAAAACAAACCCTTAATGAAAAAGCCTTCTGAATACAATGCTTTGGCTGCTGGCTTGCAAAAAGTGCAAGGTAGATTCTGCAAAAAGGCAGAATCCTCATTGTCTCTTTTTATTATACCTATACGGCATTCCTGTGCACTGCTGCTTTTACATAAATAGCCTGTTAATACTACAGAACTTTACCACAGCACGAAAAAGCGGCAATATTCTTTTAACATACTTATAAGCTTTTTCGTCCGACACTCATCAAAGCATGAAAACGTCGGATAGTGACCAAAAGGTTAACCAAAATATATATCCAGATGCGGTTACATGTGACAGGATGCGTCTAATTGGCCCTAGGTGTGACTATGTTAGTAGGTCCTAATTGGTCAAGTATGACCAATTAGGACCTCTTAACCACTGCTTACTTGAGTAGTCCCAATGAGAAAATAAACTCCTTTTGTCTACACAAGACTGGGTTTTGAGTCGTGATGTAAACAGATTCCAAAACTCTTAAATGAAAAGACGATCTTGCTTGCTGTTTTTACCTCAACGATCGAAACTTGTGACCAACAATTCGCGTAANTATTTACCTGCTATGTTTCTTCTTGAAGCCTCCCTTTGACTTGCATCTGAATAAGACCTCTCAGTTCTTTCCCCTAGAACGGCAGTAACGTGAGTTTTCGAAGGGGCACGATTTCCGAGTTGCCGTCGAATTGCCTCAGCTTTTTCGTTTTCATCTGCAAATTAAAAGGATTTTTCTGATTTGAACCAAGCGACAAATCAGGCAAGATCTGCTTTAGTACAGGGCATATAGTGTAAGGCGAGATAAGGCTGGGGGAGGGGGGCAAACAAAATGCAAATTAACTTCCCGAACTTTTGTTCGAATGGACAATGAGAACCAATGGTTAAGTTCTGTTAAAATGGATTCTACAGAGCAATGATAGGAGGTAGCACGAGAAGACAAAAAATTGCACTCTAAGATTGTAGATAACAAACAAATAACAATAGATAAATAAATGATAAAGAACAAAGATGTTACCCAAAATTGGTAACGAAATAAATAAAGTCATTAATATGTGAAAATTTATCCACAAATCGTACAAAAAATAGAAAAAGCTTTGAACAAGCTGAATGGAGGTAAACATAAACTACAGAACAGAATCTTCAAGATGCATGAAAACCCATGAGGCGTAATGTTCATTATAAACGAAAAATTCATCGCATTGAAATAAAGTAGTCAAAGGGCTAGATTATATGGAGGTGGGCTGGCCCTAAAGCAACAAAGTAGCACGTACCTAACTGCTGTTTGCCAGCTATGCTTGGAAGAGTTCTTTGTCTCCTACTGANACACTTGGCGAAGAGCCTCCAGATTCTCCAGAGATAGGGGATTTGTTCATTCTGGCAGCTGAGCTCAAACGTCTTCTAGAAGCATTTGGGGACTCTGCAGGGTTTTGTGACAATTGTTTTGAATCGGAGATTTTTCTGTGTCCTCGTACATTTGGTGGCTGTAAATAGTTTTGGGTTGATCCTCCCCGAGGTTGCTGCTGCGCAAGCTGATCACGTGTTACAATTGGCATTTGTCGATAAGGAGAGACGCCTTTCTGCTGCTGTGTAACGATAGGAGATGGTTTTATGTGTTGCTGCCCAGTAGATTGTGGTGGGACTTCAGCAGCATTTTTTGTTGCTTGTTCAGCTGATCGTTGCTGCGAGACATCGCCAGCAGAGGCTTTTTCAGAAGGACTTTTTATATCAAGTTGAAACTGTTGCTGAAAAAATTTAGTAGCTCTCTGTAGAAACGATTCTTGCTTTGCATCATTTTGTGCGCTGGTAGTTGAGCTAGAACTAGTAGATGTTACCGAAGTTGAATCGGAATGTCTCTCATTACCGTTGGTTCGGACAGGATTTGGTGTACTACCTACATTTGAAAGTACAGCATGTGATCCTTGCAGATTCACTTCATTCTTTGAAACTCCATATTCTTCATTGATTAAATCATTATTTCTATAATTATTCAAATCTCTTCTATTCTCAGGGAATTGTCTTATATCATTTTCTTGATAAACTTGGCCTTGATATGGACTATTCTGTTGTAAATACTCAACAGGGGATGCACTACCCCCTTGAATCAGCCCCCCACTCCTTGATGGTATCAAAACCCTGGGAGTTAAATTTCCTTGTGGAGTGAGACTACCTTGGGGAGTTAAGCTATCTTGCGGCGTTAGGCTTCCAACGGGCGTAATACTCCCTTGAGGTGTTCTACTAATCTGTGAATACGATCCTCTGTTTGAAATGCCATCTGGCTCTAACATTGCAGAGTTGTGACTCTCATCGCTCTGATTGAATGCACCTTTGTGTAGAGTAAAATAAAACACTTAATAAGATGTACACGCATAGTTGTACTAAATTGTTGAGATAGCGTTATTTCTATAATATTTTGAAAAAACTATGCAAAATTTCCTTAAACTCCTATTAAAAAATACTAATTGTGACTGTTTTACATATGATATATATGCTCGTCAGTGTTTTCTGCAATATAGAGGAGAGTTAATAATAAAAAATACGATCGAATTTTTGCATCAAAATAAAATATGCTTGTAAAATAATTCACTGCTTCATTTGACAAGCTTTTGAGTACATTCCTTGCAAAAGAATATCGTCTTGCAGCATAAATACCCTATGGTATATCCTTGGCTGCTTGAGAAAATGCTAANAAAGGGCAATGTTCATAGATTACTCAGCATAAACTAGGTGAGTTCGAGAAAAAATTTGAGCGAAAGAAGAAGAGGGAATCGTTGAGCAAATGAAAAGAAGAAAAACGTTCAAAGATGGAGAAGGAAGAGGAACTGGGTGGACATTATAAGAGAACGGCCTGTGGAATGTCAATAAATCAAGATAATGAATGGAGAAATCGTAATCGTACTGCATTGATTTAATTTATGCCAAAGGTTGTATCTGGGGACCCTGGTATTGTTAAATGAATTAGCATAANAATTTGGTAACACACAACTGAGCTAAAAGATTGAAATTTTGATTTAATAAATCAAAGATATTGGGTTTAAAATGACTAAACAGTATTAACTCTAAAATGAAAATTTCATAAAAACTAAATCAGATAAGTGAAAACTATTAGGTGTCCTACTTTGCGGTAAAAATTGCGTCTGATAGATAAAACATAGGTCATTTATTGATGTTTCAAAAGTTCCTTCCGGTAGAGAGCCAATGAAGTGCTATTTGCCCAAATATATTTTGCAACATTTCATTTGTGACAAGAAAGATAAAAAATCGTTAGTGAGCAACAGAAAGTATCTACCTGGTGACCCTGTTGGCGTCCTGTAATAATCATCAGCTACTGGTAAATTTCTATTAACATCCGTCACACCATCCTGTACACTATGTGATGGGTCTAGTACTTGTTTAAAAGCTGAAAAAACAAAATTTGTCTGGCATGAAATAAAGCAAATTATCAAGTCTGTTTCCTTAACAGTTCAAATTGCAAGATTTAAATGCTACACATCTTGAACTCTATTATGAGGCACAATTGTAATTTTTCTTTTCCAGTATTTACTACCTATCATCTATCACTTTCTACTATTTGTTTCTATTTGTATCTTGCTTACTACCATTATTTATTTCTTATTATCTTTTCTTTTTTACTTCTATTGATAGCTGTTATCTAGTCCTCATTTTTTAGATGAACCATTGATTTTGAAAATTGGATGAAAAATGGCAACGATGCTCAAATTCGGAGCACATCATCTGTACTGATTGACTGCATGACTTTACATCGTAACTATTTTGATTCCATAATTTTATAAGGAAATGCGACGAATGCAAAATTCAGTTTCTTGCAGATATTTGTTTATTTTCTAGCAAAGAAACCAACAATCCATCAGTTTACTATTAATGAGGAGGCCCATAACAATTCAAAAAAATAACCAAAAAGTAAATCAATTGACCAATCACATTCAGCTAATCATGAATTGATCAATTATCAATCAGTTAACAATCTCAAGTATGTTACCCAATCAAAACCAATTATATTGAATGTGCATATGCTGCGTACTTTTCTAGGCATTGCTCTAGCTAATCCATGTGAGAAATGACAAATAAAGAAAATGGTCATAGTATTACCGTTGTCTTTTTGTGCACCTCGAAAAGACCCTCTTGGAGATGTCATCGGTGTAGGAGATGGAAGTGGCGTTTCGTAGTTATGGATATTTAGAGGATACCAATGAGCCAGGTTATCCAAGCAGGCATCCTGCATGTCTATGACCACTTCTCCGAGAAATTCATTTGGTTCCAAACGATCATGGTCCCAAACTGTTATTTCTAAAGAACGGTCATGCAGCTGAGGGAGGAAACAATAGTTAATAACATATATTTGTTGCAATGATATGTTGTTACACTATTAAAAGTCCTATATATTAGCTACAGGCATACGGATATTTGATGCATGAAGCCAACTATGGTAACTATATGATTATATTCCATAGCTTGAAGAAGTGTCATATTTTGAAAATGTATAATAGCTTGAAGAAGTATAATAGTTTGAAGAAGTACAATAGTTTTGAACAAGTGTAATATTGTGAAGAATTATAGTAAGTAAATAGTTAAATATAATAATAAACTCTATGACACGCAATGATATACAATTATGAGAAACAAAAATCAGCTTGGACATACTGAACTTTATCAGAGTACGCACTGAGACTGAAAAATCCTAAAATTAGACGAGCCTATTAATATGAAATGATGGACACCTGTAGAAACATTACAAAAAGGATCAACTAAACTGCTTTTATTTCTTAAACAGCAACAAAAAAAACCACATAACATCACATGAGACTACAAAACATGACAATGAAGAAAAGATAAAGGAATAGTTTAAAAAACGTCACACAAATCATTCTCATTAATGAGAAAAAGCTTAGGTTGAAGGGCATTGGCATTAGCTAATGGACGGATCAGACAAACGTATACGGTGGGTTCCATTGCAAAAGATGTGATGGTGCGCAGCGATATAACAGCTACTGTTCAATATTTTAATTAGTCATTTGAACAAAGCAATGCTATAATGGTGAACGACAAATATCAGCAATTTAAATTAAAGAGTCATGGTTCAGTTTAAGTTGAATTTAAACATTTCTTGGGAACCGCAGCTGTATTTTGAGCCTTAGAAGAAACGCCACGACGAAAAACATTGCACATATTTGTCAGATCTTTAATTCGACATACCAGAAATTAAGATATATCCATACTATCATACCACTTTAGTCTTAATTCCAAAGTCTTAATTCTTAATAACTGTCTTAATTTCTGGTGTGTCGAATTAAAGATTTGAAAATATGTACAATATTTTTCGTCGTGGCACTTCTTCTAAAGTTAAATTTACTAATTAAAGCTGCTTTCATAGCTTACACAGTAAGCTAACAAACCATGATTATATTGCAAAATTTATTGTAAACAAAGATCAATATTTGATGTTATGTAAAATTGATTTAAGTAATGATCAATATTTTGGAAAAAACTCAGCTATTGAAGGATGATGCAGTGAGGGAAGGCTGATGGAGAGGGAGCAAAATGCAACTGTCAGAAAAATATACTGAAGAAATATTACAAGCTTACAGCTATTGCTTCAAAATGTACACAGACGGCACAATTATTTATCTTAGGCTTTTTAGGGGTCGCAGGTGGGGTCATAGGTGGGGTCGTAGGTGGGGTCACAGCTGCCATGATCAATCAATTTTATAACTTGGAAAACAAAGTACTTAGACTCAATTTTCTCACTCATACCAAAATTAAGAGAGGGTAATGCCTAACAAATTCCTAGATTGAATCAAAGGAATTTATCATCAATGTATACGAATGCCAAATGGCTATAAAAGGCTTTTATTATTTTGATCAGGGTTAATGCATTAAATCTGAAAGACTAAGTAGTTATGATGTTAAGGAAATTTAATAGTTATGTCCATAAACTTCATGTTACCTTTTGCTGTTTGACGCTATACATAAAAGTCAGATTCCAACGCGGTGATAGTGTCCTTAACACAGTCTTGGTTCGTCGTTTGCTTTGCAGGCTACGGA
>OLMO02000277.1:15956564-15970506 GCA_900291935.2 Cassiopea xamachana | reverse complement strand
TATATATATATATATATATATATATATATATATATATATATATATATATATATATATATATATATATATATATATATATATATATATATATATATATATATATATATATATATATATATATATAGAGTTCGAGAGCATCTTTTCACAGATAAAAATTCACACGTTTATAAGCACCTGCAAAGTTCTAAGACATGCAAAGATTCGTGTGATGAGAGCTGCTGTAAAGTCATAGACTCAGCTAAAACATACAATCAACTTAAAGTTAAAGAGGCTTTACATATTTTGTGGGAGGGGCCCAACTTAAACAAACAGGTCCAGCATTACAATTTTCCCTTATCATTCTAGCCCTTTCACGATTTTCGTTCTCTTGATTATTCGAATTATTAATTTTCGTTACACCTTCTATTGATTTTGCAACGTTTATTAGTGTGTTCCATTTAACAACTTAGTATAACAACTGAAGATGGATAGAGAAATATCCGAAACATGTCTTGTAAACTGAAGATTCTTGTCGTTTTTTTTGCGTCTGATCTCTGATATTACTGGCTTGAGAAATTTTGGAAGAAATATATATATATATATATATATATATATATATATATATATATATATATATATATATATATATATATATATATATATATATATATATATATATATATATATATATATATGTATGTGTGTGTGTCTGTGTGTGTGTGTGTGTGTATATATATATATATATCTGTATATAGTATATTGGTTACTTTCTCGTGTTTACTTTCCGGGGCTTCGCCACAGGGGCTTATTCATTTCAAGCACTCCAGAGGGGGGCTCATTGGAGAGGGGCTTATAAGAGAGGGGGGCTTAATAAATTTCTTGAAAATTTTCAATAGTTAACTAATAATTTGCTGTTTGAAAATAGAAAACAGTATTCATATTGTTTAGTATATACATCATTAGTTCACAGCGGAACAAGCAAAATTGAAAAATTGTGTAGTTATCGTTGATTTAGAAAATTTCTATCCGCAGTAAGTGAATAAATGACTTTGATTCTTGATAGCATGAGAACTATTGCTTTCAAAGCGTGATCTAGCTTAGCCTACTTAATTCTATGAAGATTACTTACACTTGGTAGTATTCAGCAATTGCTAGGGGGGCTTAATAAATTTCTTGAAAATTTTCAATAGTTAACTAAATACGTGCTGTTTGAAAATAAAGAAAAATATTCATAGTTTATACATCATTAGTTCATAGCAAAACAAACAAAATTTAAAAAATTGTGTAGTAACCGTTGATATAAAACGGTTTTATAAGCAGTAAGTGAATGAATGACTTTGATTCTTGATAGCATGAGAACGATGCTTTCAAAGCGTGATCTAGCTTAGTTTACTTACTTCGAGACAGCTTACTTACGTTTGGTAGTATTCAGCATTTTCTGGGAGGCTTAATAAATTTCTTGGTCCAGAAAGGGGGGCTTACTGGAGAGGGAGAGCTCAACTGAGAGGGGGGCTAAAAGAGAATTCACGGTACTTGAAAGAGAGAACACTTATTTTGAGCCATTTGCTGTAATCTAAGTCATTCAAAAACACAGGCTTCGTACAAACTCATTTAAAAATATTTCCAAAATTCTTCCAAAACTTTACCAAAACTAAATTTCCAAACTTCTAAAACCATGAAACATATTTTCGTTCGCATTTTGAAACACCATAAAATTACAAAACATCATTTTTAATCTTACATTTTATGAGTTTTTGGTGTATTGTTTTATATTATAAATAGTAAAATGAACAAACATAACATATAAGGCGTTTAATGAGATATAACATCCATTTAAGGATATTTTAGAATTTTCCCAAACAAAAATCCAAACGTTTTCCATAGCTATTTTGAAAAAGCTTCCATTTTCAAAACTCTCTAGTCCTGGAGAATGGCATTATCAATTTACAAAACTTTCCAAAACCTGTGCGAACCATGATAGCATAACTGAAAGCATCCATTAAAGATTGATGAAAATGATTCAGTAGCATACCTTTACAGTAGCGGGAGTCTTCACCTGTTCCCCACAATTATCGCAAACCTTCATCTTACAGTATTTGCATGTCTTGCCCTTGGCGAAATCTTTTATGACAGTCCGTCGACAAATTTCACAGACAATTTCATCCTTAGCCTTTTTTACTTCCTCCTTCTGCGAACTATTTCGACTTCTAGCCTCTCGCTTCAACTGATAAGCAGACAATTCCCTGGAGATGTCACTGTGCAAAAAGAACATAATACAAAATGACATTAAAAAATTGGGTCTTTCAGTCCCCAAGTAAAAAGAACCTTATTGGTACTGGCATGAAGCATTGTAAGTAGACATAAACAAGTTTGGGGAACTTTTTACAGAAAGCACCCGCAATGAAAACGAAAGCATCTCCAATCCTGAAAGCACAAACAGAGCCGAGGCATACATGACAACGAGTACAACCAGCAAGTCAGATAATATCGTATGACCAAACAACGCCACGATAAAAAGTCAGATTACTAATAACTGAAGCATCTACCTGAAGCACAAACCATTTTTACCAAACAATCATCGCTATCTGTTTTTGTTTTCACAAACAAATTTCAATAATAACAAAATGGAAAATAGCTTGTTGGTTCCGAAAGTACTTTAACGCATCTTGGATAGCAATATTTTCAAAGTTCATTTTACTACTGAATTCTGCTAATTGAACAAAACTGATAAGAATTTAATTTCTGAAGCATAAACTTCACAAAAAATGTCAAAGTCTTCTTTTACTAGGTATGAAGTATTATTCCTTATCTTATAGCATCTACTAAGAATACCTTTTCATCACCCTTGGGCTCACACCCAAACCTCCAGCATTCCTCACTAATCCCATATCTTTTCAGTACCTCAGTCTCTACATGCAAGTCAAGCATTAGAGATAAGGGCAATACACTAATTTTAACAAAATAACTCCAAAATTTGGTGCCAAATCTGATTTACTAATAGTAAAATATGCGATCATGTACGAGAGAAAATTAATAACAGACTCTCCGGTAATTGAATGAAACAAGAAGGTAATATCCATGAACGGTCAGTTGTTTTTCTTCACTTCCAACCATAATAAATCAGTCCATAGTGAGTTTAAAATGCCTTGACCGTCAAAGACTGCCGCAGAATGTGATTAATGAAATGAACTTTATGGCTCTGTGTATCTAGCTGTATTTGGGCATTCATCCACGAATAGAAAATAATTAAATCTTTCTAATGAACTGAACATCTTCTAGTGGGTAAACGGCACCTTCTTGAGGATAAACTGCTTTTGAAGAAACGAAAATCAAAGGATGGATAAACTGCTTTTGAAGAAACGAAAATCAAAGGATGGATAAACTGCTTTTGAAGAAACGAAAATCAAAGGATGGACAAACTGCTTTTGAAGAAACGAAAATCAAAGGATGGATAAACTGCTTTTGAAGAAACGAAAATAAAAGGAAGAATACTAGATTTTCAGGGAATAAAACTTGTTCTATTCACTTGAACTATGCACTTGTCCCTTTGCCCTCCCTGACGATAGGGAAGGAGGAACTACTCCCTCCAGCTCTTCTGGTAATATATTGATGATCTATACAATGACACAAAATGGATGATTTGCATGCAAAACTACCAGGTCAGCACCTTGTGACAGATGTGAAAACTGCCCATAAGTTGATCTTCCATGGGTATAGCATAATGCAGACGCGTAAATAGGAATTTTTGAGGGCAGGGGTCCAATCAACGAAAAAGGGCACACTTACACTTTCTAAAGAAGATATGGCCTTTGAATACTGTCTTGCAGATTCATAAACGGAGGAAATAGTGTGGGAAGCTTACTGGTATGGTTACTCTGAAGTCCAATGATCCTCATTGCAATCTCTGTTCACGGTAACAAAAGAAAAAAACAGGGGTTGGGGGCGATGCCCCCATAAAATTTTTGGAACCACGCCTTTTTAATCTAAGGAAAACCCCCCTTTTTGATATAAAGAGGTCACTGCAAAATGGGCACTTTCGTTCTTTTGCTGAAACGGGCAGTGGTCCAGACCCCAAGGACCCCCTAGTTGCGCGCCTGCAATGTATAACGTAATATAAAGATTATTTGTAGATTATTAGCTATATAGGCCTGCCACCTGTTGTACTTGTATAACCCTGTGCCTAAATAACTAACCACCAAACATACGGGACTGTCACATGCAACACGTGATACCACACATTAGGCAAGCTTTCTATTCCTAGTTACGGAATTTCTCAAAGGAAAGATTAGACCACCATGGTTACAATGTTAAGTAGGATTACGCAAGCATTACTAAGGTGAAAAACAGCAAATGCCCAATATTCAAAAAGACCATAAACGCTATCAACTTTTTCATCTTTGGTATCAATTGCTCATTCTTTAATAACGTCAGTTACATAAATCAAGAGTTCTACACTTTTTTCATCATAGCTTGCCAATGAAAATTAGAAAGAGAGAATTCTAGATGGATAATATGCAAGCTATAAGATTTGAAGACTATGTTTGGGCCATGTGTAACTAAGTGGTTTGCAGGCATGCAGCTCTATCGCAGAAGAGAGAGCTCTTTCATAAGTTGAGGACAAACACTTTGCTGTGGAACTCTCCCTAATCCAATACTTTGAAAATTAGAATGACATAGCCACAAATTCTTCTCAAAAATAAAACTAGCTGAAAATAACTGGATTGCAACTGCCCTTTAACCTGCAAAGTACTTTTACTTTTGACCACTAACAAATTATCTTCATCCACAGCAAAGGACAAATCACTTTATTTTGCTTCCAAACTTACTAACACTCTTTAAAAATTTGCTATAAAGAAAAAGTAAGTATGTGAACAAATATTTTACATATCAGAGTGAGCATCAACAAGCTTTTGCTTTATTTTGTTGCAAATGGTACAAATACTTTGCTAGAAGTCTACTAATCATATCACATGAACCACTACAACCATAATTAGCTTCAGCAAACCAGCATCACCCTCCTCTTTTCCACCATTACACCCCCAATAGGGCCCGTGACTGACCAAAAAGTCATTAGATGCTTTCTTATTGATTGCAGTGGGTAATTGCACTGGCTGGCTTTTCACTTGAAGAGCCATTCACATCATCATCATCACCATCATCATCGTTATCACCATCATCATCATCATCACAATCATCATCGTCATCACCATCATCATCATCATCATCATCATCGTCACCATCATCATCATCATGATCATCATCATGATCATCATGATCATCATGATCATTATGATCATCATCATCATCATCATCATCATCATCATCATCATCATCATCATCATCATCATTATCATCATCATCATCATCATCATCATCATCATCAAAACTCACTATAATCATTAAAATGATAGTCATCTTAATCATCTTAATATTCATCATCATCATCTTTATCATTTTCAATCATTCTAACACTGAAGTTAAGCACTGGACATATGTACCGAAAAAATTATGCTCTGGGATGTTTGGTCTTAATGAAAAGCACTCATATTCTCAATATGAATGGGTTCTAGTTTTTTCAAATAGGCCCATGTAATCACATTTTCAAAACTGAAAGACATTGCTCATGTAGTCTGAAAACCTTCTTTCCTACAAAGGTGAAATATCCAGACAAATTAGCATAGATTTTCTGCAGTTCAACAATATTAAATCAAGGGAACAAAATCTTTAGAGTTTCTCTAGGAAAGTGCAGCATGAACATTCAATTCAAATAAAATATTTGGTCAGGTAAGATTGTTATGGGTACTATTAATCACTAACATGATTTCCAATAAACAAATGGATACAGGGGATATACTAAAATATCCTATTGCATATGCAATCAATGAATGGTAAAGCAATTCTTGGCAATCAAATTATCAGACAATACATGATGCAAAATCTGTAATTGATTGCCTAAGAGCAAGTTCAATCTAGCAATAAAAGAGCTCAGATGCAAACCCCACTAATCAAGTTTATCAAATCATCAACTTTCATACATTCTTCTACCATCAGTTGTTCTTTTGTAACATAAAACCTAATTATAAATAACTTCAGGGCTTTTTTGAGGTCACTTCCCAGTCACAAACTCTATATCATATGGGCAACCTCATTTACTCCAAACTCCATGTTTATAACAGCAGTTGGCATGAATTGTGGTTTTACACAAACACACAGATGACACTTTGAGATGTATGTGTGTGTATATATATATATATATATATATATATATATATATATATATATATATATATATATATATTTTGAACGTTATACAATACCTCTGCGCATATTTTTACAATGCCTCCACATCTGCTCTATTGTTTCTCTCTTCACAGTGTTGGCCCTCTGCCCCTAAATAACCTTAATAAGTCCATTGATAAGAAGGTCTCCTTAGGTAGTACTTAATGTCACTCCATTGTAATATAGGTAATTTAAGCAGGCCCTGTATCATTGTAAGGTTAGTACTCAAAAGGATATATTTTGAAATACATACACACAAGACAGAGTTTACTTTTGAATTATTCTATATATCTAATCTATAAGCTACCCAAATTCAGCTCTGACTCAGTATGTATATATATATATATATACATTTACACACACACACACACACATATATATATATACACTGATGAAGATTTAAATTGAAATGCATACTCAGAAGACAAGTGTATTTTTGGTTTTTCTATTTGTGTGAATTATATACTATGTGGATGTGGCTCAGAATTAGTTTCTATATATATACATATATATATATATATATATATATATATATATATAAAATTATGTTTAGCAACTGGTTTCCACTATCTGGAAATGAGAAATGGGGCATGAGAATTCTTTAGGTAAAATGTCAGGTCAGAAAACCCAACTTATAGTAGCTCTTTGAGCATCAGTTCTTAATAACTGTTCAGAAAAGCATAGGAATACACAGAATTGTGCAACATNTAAACTAAAACTTCTTTTGTATAAACTACAATGTTTGTATATTGTGGGGTTTTGAAATTTTTCATAGAGCTTTTGATAGCATTTGCAATTTTCAATATAAATCTGAGTGGGTTCTGACTTTTCAAGGAATTCATTGGTTTCCTTCTGCCTTAGTGCCATACATTAATGGTAGCCAGTCCATTATATGCCTAAATTATGAACAGCTTCCATTTATGTTGCTGTATGCTAAGTCGTTTGTATAATATGAAAGTAGCTAATATGTACTTCAACAACCAGTTTATATTTGCAAGGCTGCTAAATAAGAATGTATGGCAGTCATGATCAAATCATTTTTATATTATATTAATTTTAATCATCATCAAGCTTCAAACCATATAAAAGGAAGAAAGACAGTTTTATAATAACGAATTTGTATGATCATACTTCCAAAAACAAACACAAGACGTCTAGCAGTGGCCAATGCCTTTCTTGAATGATATACAACAAACAAAACAGCAAACCTATTCCTTAACTTGGGCCTAAACAGACAATGACAGCTGACTTCCTCTCGTCTTTCGGTTTCAATATCACATTAAAAGCATATTTGGTTATACTATTGAGCAACATATTAAAAATTATTTTTGCGGTTGTGAGAATATTCGACTTCGAAAGTTTTAATGCAATCTAATGAATTTACCGCATTGAAAAATTACCCTTGACTTAGGATGCGTCAAATGGCGGCCAAAACATTCGTGCTTTTAGTACATAAACTTCTTACTATGGTAGCTGCATGGTGTTGACAAACTATTTCAGAGTTGTACCTTAGTCCAATAATTGCGAAAACTACAGTTACGTATAAATGCCCGATTGAAGAAAGCAAATTTTGAACTTAACCAATCAAATAAAAAACATGAGGAATAAAGTTAAGGTCATCATAAAATAGTTAATAATGTACCTTTCAATCACAAAAGTTTCACTTTCAAGGGCCTTCTGACGTTCAATCACAGATTGGATGACTTCCCTTTCATCCTTTGATAAATGAGAAAGATCGAGTTGTGGAGAAGCGGGACGGAGCTTGCTTGAAGGCAACATATTTTGTCAACTGCGATGGAGTGCAATCAACCAGCAAGTTGCTCACTTTCATCTGCTATCGCGCAATAATACAACTAAANACAATAAATTGCCACCTGGTGAATTCCAACCCATCGCCATTTTTATTTGCCTATAAAACTCACAGTGCGCATGCGCTACAGGTAGTTTTCGAAAGGGATTTTAAATTTAAATTTCGCGCTTTCATTACGTCATTCCCAGCTCCTAGTACGAGCTGGAAATGAATATGACGCAATCACTTTTTTTTAGTAAGTAATATCGGGGAAAGGCCGTAGGGCCTATAACAAAGCCCCGACAAAGGAAAAACTGAGAAAATGGAAGAAGTTTAAGTAGAGAGGGAGATAAGATCAAGTTTGTTGACGTTCGATTTAAAGATGACAAATTGTAGGATTCAGGGAAAGTAGTGGGTGGCAATGAGTTCCACAGTTACAAGTTCTAGGAATGAAAGATGATATGTGAGGTAGAGTTCGTGGATTAGGTAGTGCACCTTGGAAAGGGTGTGAATAGGTAGAACTTCTGGTGGCTCGAACACGCCTCACTGGATCAGGAATAATATTCTTGATTTCCTGAGAGCAATGTCCGTGAAAATAGCGGTAGAAAATGGAAAGATCTGCAACAAGACGACGATGGGAGAGAGACTGTAGAGAAGTGGTGAGGTTTGGATTGTTGATGAGATGAAGAGCTTTAGATTGGACTCTGTCAAGAAGACGGAGAGCAGATTTAGGAGCACCACCCCAGACATGAGAGCAGTACTCCAAAGAAGGACGAATAAGGGATTTGTATATAGTTAATAGTTGAGAAGGTGAGAAATAGCCACGGGCTCTAGAAAGAAAGTCAAGTTTCTGAGATGCATGCTTTGCAATGGAAGTGATATGGGGTTTTCAAGTGAGATTAGATGAAATAGAAAGACGAGGTTGAGTGCAAGAAAGTGAAATGTTCAGTTTATGGCCGTTCATGACAACAGGGGGGAAATCTTGGTGATATGTCTTTGCAAATCATAGCCATGCACAATTTTTTATAAGAAAAAAGTCCATAAGAAAACGAGGCTCAAATCGTCAAAATCTTAGGAAAGTCTTAAGAAAATCACAAGGTTCAGGTTCCAAAATTAAGTGTTTTGTTGGCCAAAAATCGATATTAAATCACTATTACATTCAAAATTCAAATTCAAATTAGAGTATGCACGATAAAAAAAGAAAGTGTAAGCGATTTTAGCTACTTCATTTCAGTAAAATTTAAGGATATTTTTAAAAAATCCCAGGCTCGATTTCGGGTAAAGTTAAGAAAATTGAGGCCCTGGCAGAATGAAAGTTTTCTAATAAAAAACGTGTATTAAATATTGAGGCTAATGTGGAACCATACCTCTCCATGAAAAGGTCTAGGAAGGGTTTTAAAGGGGCTTGGAGGGTTAGTGTGAGGGTTATTATTCACATTCTTTGTCCGTCATTATGAAATTGCCCAAATATGGTAAAACAGGCTCATTAAGCGATTTTTGCCACAAACAACAACAACTCTGTGGGGTAGAACCAAGTAGAACACTCGTAACCACCACGAGTTATCGAATGATCTATCCATTGGTTCTTTAATCTGTTTAAAACTTCATTGCTAAAGTTTTGTCATATTGAAAAAAGTTTAACTCTTAATATGTCTTGCTGACTCCCAATTTTTTGTTAGATTTGTTCTACCCAAGTACACCTATTTGAATTTTTTGTCGTGCCCCATTCAGCCCACCAAGATTCTGATAACACATCTTCTCAACTCAAGTCATGCTGATCTTTTCTTAGCCAAAAGTCCGTTGAATCTTTTCATGAAGACGCGAATCTTGACAGAAAAGATAGCAAACTCAAAGTATCTTTGCACTATTACCTAACAACAATTTGTTCACTTCCATTTCTCAATTTCATCTCATTCACTTCTTCCATGACTTTACATTTGCACATTGAATCCTATTAAAAGTTTCTTGGAATTCTTTAAGAGAAATTCCTTCATGGGTTAACATGCCATATGTTGCATAGCATTGAGTTAGAAATAGAAGGATTCACTCAAAAAAACACAAGATCTTGCACTGTGAAGTTCAGTATAACAGTAATGTAAGAAATGAAAAAGCTAGGCTTGAAAAGGAGTTGTTTGTTTACAGTCAATCAAAAACTGGTGATTATTTAGGAACGGTTGCTGCAATGATGACGTACGAAGAAAACATTCTTCGGAGGATTCTTGAAACCTGTATTGAGACGGATAATCCTGCTCAATGTGTTTCTGTGGATGGTCCTAATTTCCTGAAAACAGACAAGAACAAATAATCATAAAATAAAATCGGTTGCCAGAAGATACAAAGTGCATTTTATATACTGCATGGACAAAGATTGCTTCACACTGCCGATTAAAGCATTGAGAAACTTTTTCTTTCATCGTGTTTTCATACACGGGGCAAGCTGCTAAAACGAACTTCGTATTATTTCACTTTTCACTCTCGTATTTGGGGTAATTCATTAAAAAAAATTGAGTTTTCATCTACAATTTTAATTGCAACAGTTCGGTTAAAATCTCCAAGCTCCAAACTTCTCTGCAAAGAATTATCTAACTATTCTTTTACGCCAGGGGCGGGCCTAAGGGGGCCAATGGGGCCTAGGGGGTGAGGGAGGCCATAGCCTCCTCAAATGGGCAGCATTTTCTGTAGCAAACAATAGTGTTAAGAAACTTTTCACATAAAAAAGACAGCCCTCCCAAAGTACAGCTCTAAGTCTGTCCCTAATTTAAGCTGATCTGAATGTCTAGATGAAATTGAACTGCTCCTAGCTATGGAAAGTCTGTTGTACAAGGACAAGACTTTACAATAAATCATATGAGCAATGAATATTTTGCACATACGTTTCTCGATAAAATCCTTGTATACCAAAATCTATCACCATCTCTTAGCCTTATCATCTGGTTGATGAATATCTTTTCAAATGTAGGCCCAAGCTCTGAACCTCTTACGTGATCCTCAGCTAAGCCTCCTACCCATAGATCAAGATTGTTGACATTCTTGTACAGTGACTTCAGTGTCCTTGCTACATTTCCATTTCTTGTGATTTCATAGAATGACTTGACTTCTACAAAAAAGGTAGTTACTCTGATAAGTTTGTTGAGCACTTATGCAATGCAAGCTTTCGTATGAAAGGCATGCGATCGCACTCGCACGCTTTGGCACATGACTACAACTTTTGAGGTGTGCAAAGCATCACATGCTTAGATTACTTTGAAGCGGCAAGTTGTCGTAGCTAGTTCCGTGGGTCTTTTTGATAAACATTGTCCAAAAAACCCCTTTATGCTCGTTTTGTATTTGTGATAATGATATGTCGCCCCTGTTATGTACACGCAATGGTAAAATAGGCGAAACTAAAAATAGTTGCAGACAATGATCGTATAATACGCAATTAACTCATATTTTAATCATTTCAAGCTTAGGCCAAGTTAAGAATTTATTCATCCTTCTTTAAGCTCAATGGGAGAAGGCTGAGTCCCTCAAGAACTCTCTCGACTTAAGTTAGGAAGCTGATCCTTTCCATGGCACCCCTGAATGTAACCAAAGTTAAAGAGCTCTCTCAACAGTTCGTAATGGCTTCTTGCGAGAAAAGCAGGCACTACACACCACAACACACATTGGTGGTTTTAGCTGTGTTGGCTAGCATGCCAATCATAATCTTCCCGCGAAAGCCTACAATGGGAATCTTGCTTATACCTTTAGTACAAAATTTGGAGTGCTTTTTATTCACAGCTAACGTGTAAGGGAAAAAAAGAAGAATTCCAGGTTCTCTAGTTATGAATTGGGTAATACCTGAGACCACATGAGACAATAACGTGTTGGCAGACTTAGTTCCTGTGTCTTGGAACTCTGAAACATCTTAACTAACTTCTAATTATAAGTATCGTCTCACAACTAAGATCCAGTCTATGTTATATAGGGCAAGATGTAGCCAAATAAAATGCAGAATTAGGCTGGCACAACAGGTCTGGGGAATTTTAACATTTGATACGTTGTCATCTAAAATTTAATAATTTAACTTCATAAAGTGTTAGCATTTTCAATTTCAACATACTTCTTAATCCAAGTTTCTTTCTCACAGTATTATAATCTGGTATTCCTGTTTCCCTTCCTCTTTGTATGTTAATTGCAGCCAGGTCAAGACTGGTTCCCTTTTTGGAAAATAAGAAGTTGCGCAAGTCATCCACCATTTTTGTGTCTATCTCTTCAGCTCGCTGTTTTACAGCTCCTCTTAGAATAGGATCAAGCCCACCCTGTTCAGTTAATATTTCAGGTTTCAGATATGCATCTCGCAAGGGCAAGTGTCCATATTGAGAAACTCTTCCATTTTTGTCAAACCTAAACACCTTGGAGTTGATTTGTGAGTGGCCAAACCTTGAAAATGTAAGTAAAATATTCATGATATGTTTTACAATTTCTATTCTTGCAATTAATGATGAAGTTAAAATGTATCAATGAAAACGATAGATAGGAACAATTAGAAAGAATATTCAAGACCACACTCGTATATATTGGGAAACTAAACATTTTTTGCTTCAATTCTGCAGGGCGTGTTTTTACTCCTAAGCAAGCAACATCTGGGATATGCAAATAACAATCAGTTACCTGAAGGCAGCAGTAGAGAACTCAGTTGCAATTCCAGTGTCAATCTTTGGATTATAACCTTTATATCTCGGTAATGGTCGTCCAAGAAGAGAGGGAATGTACTCACGATAAGTAATTGCTTGCATTTCAGCAATGACCATCTTCCTTGCATACTGAAATACTTCCTCATCAGTTGCCTAGAAAGTTTTGAACATATATGCTTCTTGAACTGCACGTTGTGAATAAACAGATTTATACTGATTTCAAAGTGAGAGTAGGTTAAAACGGTATGCCAAATATTAGAAGAAAGAATAGCAGTAGAGTTTATTGGTTTAAGAATTGCAGACGTAATCTAAAATGGTATCTATGAACAAAAATGGGACACATGACATGGGGAGCATTAGATGGGGCGCATAGTTGTGAGAAACTAATAGAAACAGAAGAAACCCGTATAACCCCGGACTCAGTGGCGTAGCTAGAGGGGGGCAGGGGGGCGGCTGCCCCCCCACCAACCTTTTCCAGCTGCTTGTCGGAAATTTGTCGGAAAATTTGTCGGAAAGTTAAACACGTGAAAAAGTTTGTCAACAAATATATTTTTCAAGTTTAAACCTTAGGGCCTGTTTTTATATGAGAAAAAACAGCTCAGGTAGTGCTTTGTGTAGATTCCACCTCTCGTGAAAATTGCTAATAGTAGGGAAGTATACAAATTCATGAACAAACAACGACCCTTTGATACGACGTATAAATGGGGGCAACAACCGAACTTCAAAGGTGTTTGTCAGAAAACTTGTCAACACAACATCCCTAAATTTCGTCGGAATTTGTCCGGGTTTCGCCCCTTCACTGCCAAATCGTAGCTACGCCACTGCCCGGACTACCCTACTAAAATATTTGCTCATCGCTGGCCTAGAAAATATTAAAAAGCCAGTTACAAAAGTTTAAGCTGTGAATGATAGGACTATTTTTAGATGAAGCGTTAGAATGAGAAGAGATGGGTCATGAGTACATATTCAATAAATGCCTATCTTTTCAACGATCTCAAGTGCAATGGTTCCTCTTGTATCCATCAGAAACTGTTCATTGAGACTTTTTTAATGATAAGTTTTAAGTGCAGCCTAAAACTCCTACGTATTTATTTTGCACTTTTTCAACCACACATTAAACCATTCATCACTGTCTCACTTACCATATCCTTTAAGTTGAGGTTCCTAATATGTAAGGCGTGCTCACTACGGTACTCATTACAGGTGCTAGATTCTCCCTCCTCAACTCGATGGCATC
>OLMO02000277.1:15915246-15930693 GCA_900291935.2 Cassiopea xamachana | reverse complement strand
CGGCCAAAAATTTCGTTTTGCGTTCAGAGATAGATCATATCAATTTCATTTTCTACATTATCTGCAATAGCATGGAGAAACTATATGACTTTTCTAGAGAGTTTTTATTGCAAGCTTTCATGTTTTTGCTCCTAGAGCCTTATAAGATGCTGATTTCATTGCTTTTCGTCGATTTGAAAGCTGAAAATGAAACTGTCACAATATAATATTCTTCATTAAACTTCTAGGACCGAAATTTATAGCATTTAACTTTCATACTTTCACAGTAAAAGCAGTTACTTGATCTAGGCTCATCGGAAGACGTGGAAATGTAATTTGACATAGTGCAGAATGCAGAAAAGGGCGTTTTTCGCAGTCTCGTAAGCGAAATAAACAATGGAGCCAAGAAAGCAATAAACTCCCGGTCCGTTTCCAGAAAAGCAAAGACTCGACAGAAAGACAGTTAAATAACAAACGTGTTCGATCACTCCCAGTTTGCATTGTTCGACTTAGTACGCGGGGAATCGTCACCAAATTGTGGCGCATGCGCGGTTGGAAACTGTGAAAGTAACGCCAAAACTATGGATTGCGCTGGTGGAAGTAGCGAAAGTGGCTCAACGTATAAGGCTTTCACCGAAGTGTGGCACAAATTGCACGGTATTGTTTGGTTTGGCGCGTATGCGGTTGGAACATGTTAAAATAGCACCATAAATTAGGGCTTTCACCACATTTTTTTGCATGCACGGATGGAAATAATCAAAATGGCGCGGGGAATATATTGCAAAGAATGCAGTCTGGCATCACTCAAGCCCTACAACAACTATCTAGATGCCAATATGTTAGGGCTGTTAGTTTAGCCTTTCGCAAATTGAAGCAAATTATGAGACTTGCCACACAGACACAGCATGGGATCTATGTTAAAAATTTTAAGGATGAAACGCCATGAAATTTACGTGACTGCTGATTTCATCTTCTGCATTTGGAAAAATTACTTTTGTCAAAACCCAAAAAGTTGTATATCATTCGAAAGGAAATATTCTCCTCTTTATGCTTGTTCATACAACTATAGGCTTAAAATATTCTCAACTCTAATTATTTGCGCTTCAAGCCTCGGCGATGACGTCATAACAGTTGCTGTGACGAGGCATCTCCATGTAAGGCGAATGATCGTGCGCGTGCGCCTNTTGAAACACGCCTCAATTGGATGAGGTGCTTGTTTCATCACGCAACTCATTCTTGAAAATTGACCAGATCAAGCTCCTTAGCGATTAAATCGCGCACCTTTTCCGAAAACTTTTTCCACGAGGTGCGCATACGCGCCTACTAGAATCGTTAAAGAGAGGCCTGGCTGCGACTGTTATTCAATTCAAAATCATGAATATTGTCTACAAAGCAGTTCATAAAGCGGCTCTAGAATATATGTGTGCTTTGATTGATTTGAACGACAATCTCTCCTGAGCAGGCAGAGTCTGTTCAATATACGTGCCTGAACTTTGGAACTCTCTTCCCTCACAAGTTAGGACTTCAGAAGCTTTCTATCTTTTCAAAAAGCGTCTTAAAACGAAGTATTCTAAATTTGTTTTTAGTACTTCATCGAATGTTATAGACATCTTTGGATGCACGGGACATTGGTCATAAAGCGCCAAAGATATGATCTTACTTGGTTTCGTGCTATAAAAAGTTCAATGTACTATAATTATCATTGTTATTTTTATCGAGAGTTAAGATCCAAATATAAGCAAATTAAGTTCATCAAATTATCTCTAGGAGCACATGGTACAGTAGGATCGTCTTCTGAATCTTGTATAGATCTTGTCAAATGTCTTTAATTCAATCAACCTATACACCGGTCTATTTTGTCGAAGAAGATCAATTTAACTATCAGGTGCACATACTCCAGATTTTGTCGTCGAAATAAACCTTGGACAGACCCAAACTTGCTCGCCTCTTAAAGTTGTATCCTTTTCAATCTCTTTCAATTTTATTTATTTATTTATTTTTTATTTTTTTACTTACTTTTCTCTTGTTGAAACCTGTCATAAAGTTTTGTATTTAACTATTTCTGCTTATGAAGTGTAATTGGTTTTGTACGTTATCTAATTTAGTAACGCTTGTAATTGAAATTAATTGTTTATGTTCATTATACTGAAGCTTCAAAAAGAATCTTTACTGCACAGATGAACATTCTGTGAATAACTCAAATTTAGCGACAGAAAAATCTTTGGTGTTGAAGACTAAAAGGAAACTGGGACCCGTATTAGTTGGCAAAATGCAAGTCTTCCTGTATCCCAGAAAAGGTTGTTGAGATTAGCCCTGATTGACAAATAGTAAAATGACACCATTGAGATCCCTATTTGAATTGCTGTGTGGACAATTTTGAATCGCTTTGTTGTGTGGAAATTTTGGCTGGCGAATGCAAATTCCCGCAAAAAGAATGCGAAGACTGTGAACCTTAATAACCAAAATGTGCTCAGTCTTGAACAACCATCACTATAAGTGACCATCCTATCACAGTTAACCACAAACAAACAAGGTGGTCACAGCTGTTCTTTGGATATTATCACAGACTTGAAGACAACGATACAACCAACATAGTTCATCTTAGCCTGTGTCAATTCTTATTTTAGGTGCCAGAAAAACACCTTTTTCAACTTCGAAATGCTGAGGATAAGAAGTGTTTTTTGTTCATTCTGTTTTGCAACAGGGGAGCACATTGAAACTGCTACTTGTAAGGAAATAGTTGAGTTTCAGAAACCCAAGAGCACCTTTGCATTGATACAAAGCAAATTGAAAGTTCAGAGTTATCGCAAAAAGTAATAATTTGTGGAACTTACAAAGTCTTTGCTTGCTGCTTTTGTAATGCAAGACTGTCCAGCAATTGAGCAAGGCAGCAAAATCAAAAATATGATTGCAATGAAACCAAGGATGAAGCATTTCATAGAGCATCTCATCTTGCCCAGTATCGTGGTTCCAACTGAAAAGCTACTGCACCACTGCCAGTAAATAAGGATAGTCTGCTATCTGCTCTTTGTGATGTGATTTCAAAAATATCACATGCTTGGAACACAAGACGGGGGCACCCAAAGAAATCTTGGTGCTCCGCAAAGATTGCGGTGTGGGCAGTGGACAGGCTGGAGATTTAATCAATTGTAGCATACATGAAGTACTATATTGAATTCCAACAATTTCCAAGAAAAAGAAAAGTCATCAACATTATTCTTAGTCAAACACGATGATGTAAGAATGAATTGACGCTCTATGTTTAAGGCGTGATCAAAACATACAGCGTTTGACAAGTATTTCATACTGCAACTCCTCTCTTTGTCTAAATCTAAGAAATTTTGCTGTACACTTTTTATAAGAATATATTTTATAAGAATATTCAGGCTCAGAATCGCTGAAGTGAAATTTACCAAGAATTTATGGATAATGCAAAGCTCAAGTATCATCAAGACTGATAATGTTTATAGTACTGCTTATAGATTAACTTCTTCACTATCGATACTATATTTATTATTCTATTCTATTATTATTTTGCTTTATGATGAAATTAGACATAAATAGAGGTTGAATACAATCCTTTCATTTTCAGGCGTAGTTACACCTTCGATACATAAGAAAAATTTAACAATAATCCAACGCTTAAAATTGAAGAAATTTATGAATTTTGAGGCTCAGCGAGCAATTAATTATTCTCTTTGAAACTGGTCTTTTACGGGATTCTTTCATGTATTAAAGCGAACACACAACTGTGGGGGGGGCACGTAACCCCAAAGGAAACAAATCTACGTGGTTTTGCCCTCCCCATCAATCAACACAGTAGGTTTTGTCCCTAGAGGGCATTTTTTCTAGCTATGTGCTTGAACAATACTGCTATCATAGGCGTGCTATCTTTCTAGTACTTTTGATGAGGAAGTGTACAATCGTAGCCCCAACAAAATGTCACATACCCAGTATGCTCCTGCGTAGTGTATTTAATTAGGTTATTCTCTTTATGTTTGTTTACTTTGTATAGGATTTGTATGATATTGTGCTTTAGCTTGTGCGTCAATGCTAACATCATTTCTGATGTATTATGATTGCGCACTCCTCTTCTTTTGTTTTGATATAGGTGCGGGATTTTCCCAGTATTGTTAGGCCGTATCGATACCCTGGTTATCATTAGCTTATTCATGCATGATTTACCGTAGTTAATGTTATGTTAGTCTTACATCATTAGTCATATTATTTATACATGCCCTTCCCTTCCTTTCCCAAGTATTCATAGCTTGGTTTCGTAAAGTTTGTAATTATGAGTTATAGTTAATCATCATTTTACGTTTATTCGCATGTAGTATATATATAGCTTAAGTTAGAGTTAGAGGGAGGATAGTTGAGTGGAGAGAGAGTTGAAGTTGAAGGGACGTAGAAAGCAAGTAAGTGTGAGCACAGGCGTCATGGAGGTTGAGGGTAGAACGTGATTCTTCCTTAGTTTTCATATAGCTGTTCTTTTAAATGTCTACAAGACTTGAGCAAAGAGTGTTCTCTCTTGTTGCGATTTTCGGGTTTGTGACAAAAAGTGTAAGAGATTCTACCACGGAAGATATGCAGCAAGACTACTGAAGGGCACGTTTTGCTCAAGTTGAGCTTAAGAAGTTACTCCCTGCTGATTCATACTGTTGATAGAATAGAAAGTGGATATAGCAACTGAAATTCTATGAGCCTAGATTTGGCCTCTAACCGCAATGAACCACATCAACAATGTGTCGAATAGTATTGATATCCCTTAAGGCCATATGACTCGAGGTTATTTGTACTGAAGTCCAAAGTCCAAAGGATGCAGTTTGAGCCATTGGATTTATTACTTCCCTTATTGAGTCAAAGGTCACATTTTTCCTTTGTATTTAGCAGGGACGGATCCATATCTAGACTCTGGGGGGGCCTTCATTGTCTTTTTTATGTGAAAAGTTTCTTAACACTATCGTTTGTTATAGGAAACATTGCCGTTTGGAGGTTCCATGGCCCACCGGCCTCCTGGATCTTCCCCTGATTTTTCGTGCCTAATTTTCTTAACGGAAAATGTTGTAGTATAGTCCTTTCTCATTGCAATGCATACCTCGTGGAATGGGGAGGCGATATCCTTTTGCAGACAAGCACTACTGATTTATGATTACAACAAGTGTCTTCTTCAAACAATGGCCTCATAGCTCTAGTGATGGCCTATGAGCTAATTTGATTCTATCTTCAGCTCATGATCTAAATACTAGGAGAAAAACTTGCTAAGCAGATGCTCCTAATTATAGGAAGTTGAGCAAGAAGCTGCTCGTTTGGAAAAATTTTGACGTACTAGTAAAGAATCTACTTATGTTACCGGTTGGAACAGGTAAGATTTTTTTCTTGCTTAAATAATTTCCAAATTTCCTATCAGCTAGTAAAAGTAATCTAACGATAAAACTTATTTTGAACACGATCTTCACTGTCGCAGCCATGCTTTCCAAGAAGAGAAAATGAGAGGGATAATGTTGGAAGTTCATTGCTACACTGCCATTCTGGTGAAGATGTGTTTATCTAAACAGCAGATCATTTTCTCCTACCCTTATTACTTATGACCTTATTTTAACTTAAATTGCTATATACGCAGAATCTCTGAAAGATTTTGGGGGTCTTAGATGATAGTAGTTCTCTCAATTTTAGCTACATGTTAAGGTGTGCCCAGTTTAACGACACCAGTGTCCACGCTTTCCTGCAGCTTGCGAAAATTTTCATGCAGCTTCTTTATATAAGCAGAGACGAAACTTAAGGGGGTTAAAGGGGATGAGATACCTTAAAAATTTTTCATTTCGCAGGGCAAAAATGGTAGTACAGTGTATTTCTGCAGGGCAACTTATTGGACGCAAGACCAGTAGTCAACTACTGCTACTAAAAATAAAGGGCACACAGAAAAATTTTCCGTAAAGTATCCTCTGATACCCCCCAAAAAAATTCATTGACGTTATGCCCCAGTATATCAGTGTCATTCCTCATCACAAAATCAACACAGGGCTCTTTCCCCAATCAGGTAATTTTCATGCCCCTATCCTGCGTTGTGCTTTACATAGAAGCAAAAGCTCATTTCATTGCTAGTTTATTCATTGCAACTGCTCAATGCCATTTTCTGTTCGCCAACCTGTCCCTATCTTGCACAATTTCAATAAGCTAGGCATCCTATCATAGCCATTCATATATAGTATGGTAAATTGTCATCATTTTAAACACAAACAATAGTAGAAAATTTTATGAATCGGGTACAGTATATGCAAGTTGGTGGTTTCCTTAAAAGAGAGAAAAGACTATGTTTTCAAGCTGTAATATAGTAAATATCTGCATTATATAGTTTATGTAAGTTTATAGTAAACCAAAAATGATTTCATAAAATATAGCTGCTGAACAATTAAGACTAGCAAAAAGTAAGCCATGAATTTTTATCGTCATTCGATCAGAGCTATTGTTACCTTGGCACGCACTGGAACTTCTTCACACCTCTGCAGCGATCAATAGAGAAAAACACACGCTTTGGGGGATTCTTGAACCCTGTATTGAGACGGATAATCCTGCTTAGTGTATTCCTGTGGACTTGCTTGATTTCCTAAAAGCAAGCAAAAACAAGCAATAATACATTGAAGATCAGTAAAAGCTTTTGCATGAGAACAATGCTAATGCTGCTTTTACTTCTTGAAACACAGCCACCCAGGCGAAGTCAAGACTCATTCAGTGGACGTAACACTTACAACTTCTCCTTTGGGCAGAGAGCATGTTGCGTGGTATCTAACAGTAAAGAAATGGTTTAATAAAGTGGGTAAAAAGAATGGATAAGTAAAAAGAAAAATAAATGATTTTCAAAGTACTTTTCTTGATAAAATCCTTGTATACCAGAATCTGTCCCCATCTCGTATTCTTGTCAATTGATTCCTAAATATCTTTTCGAATGTGGGACCAAGTTCTGATCCCCTTACATGATCTTCAGCTATACCAGCCACCCAGAGATCAAGATTATTCACGTTCTTGTACAATGACTTTAGTATCTTTGCAACCTTTCTATTTCTTGTGATCTGTTTGAAAGATTTGACTCCTGCAATACAAGGATCAGACTTAAAACAGCAGGAATTGAAAAAGCAAAATCGAATTCGACGCTCTCAAAGAGCCCTTTAAAAAGGATAACCAGCAGAAATCCTTATGCTTGAATAATGTCTATATGGAAAAAAGACTGTATATTTGCAAAATTGTTAATCATCATTTCACTACAACAGGTTGCATTAGGCCATCTGACTTCAAAGGAGCACGTAAGATACGAGCAAACAATTAGGAGCTTGCAAGCTTTGGACATATAGATTTGACAAATTTATCAAGCCTTACTTTTTAATCCAAGCTTCTTTCTCACAGTATTGTAATCGGGTATTCCTGTTTCCCTTCCTCTTTGTATATTAATTGCAGCCAGATCTAAACTGGCTCCCTTATTGAGAAACAAGAAGTTGCGTAATTCGTCAACAATGTTTGTGTCTATCTCTTGGGATGGTTGTCTTACAGCTCCTCGTAGAATTGGGTCAAGTCCTCCCTCCTCCGTAACTCTCTCAGGTCGGAAAAATCCTTCTCGTAGTAGTAAGTGCCCGTATGGAGACACTTTTCCATTCTTTTGGAATCTGAATACTTTTGAGTTAATTTGAGTGTGTCCATACCTTGAATAAAATCAGAGAGAAACCACGTATATAACGACACAAAGTATGTCTTGCATCATACAGCTGCACATGATAACGCATAGATAACGCATAGATTATAATTAGGTACAGTAAAAAGTGACCATTATAACCTGGTACTCATTGGACAATTATCACGATTATCGCGATAACTACAATCGCGATTGAATTCCTTCTTGACAGCAGGATGTTGAGTAATTTATGTACTCACTGGCTGTCATGATAGTCGTCACTTCAATATGGCTGTTCATAGAAGTAGAAGGCTTCTTGCAATTATAGGCATTTTCAATATGTTGAGAAAACGCGAGCAGAGACGTTCACTATGAATGTTTCGTTATCGGCTCATGTTTCATATCACCCATTACCTTCATGTAACGTAAATTACTCAACCTAGTGTTCTCATTTGAGAGAATGATATGACAGGGCCATTTACTTGGCACACAAGATAACATTTAAGTACTTTTGCGTAAGTGCTGAGACAAGTAACAATGCCACAACAATGTTTCAAAGGAGTGGAGGATACACACATACATACACACACAGATTTACATTTAAAGCATAATCTTGATGCAGTTACAAGAAAAGATATATTTCAAAGCAATTTCTGTTGCATAACAAAAGAGCTTTGATCCCCCAACCCTCCTGAATTTTCGTAACAGTTTGCAACAAAAATGATTATATCCCCCACCCCTCAGGCGTTATGTTAGTATAGCAGAAACCAAAAAGGTAGTCCCGTATACTTTCGTACGTAGGGGAGTGCCTGTTAGAGAGAACACATATCCTGAGCCATCAGCGTGTGAGGTAGGGTAGCCAGTTCCTTTCCTCGCTCCCTTTATCTCCCCAGTATTCCCACTGGGTACCCATTTGCTGCTGGGTGAACAGTGAGCGAGCATTCAGTCAGGGCACCGAGTCGGGCTCGAACCATGGCTAGATTTTCCGCATGGGAGACATGCGCTCTAACCACTATGCTACCTCGCTCATAGCAGAAACCAACAGGGCCTATTTTATAGTGGTCTTGGCCACACCTTGTGGTCATGGCAATCTTGAGTGTGGTCTTGGAAATTTAAAAGTGTTGTCAACGTTCTCACTTTCATAAGCTTCTTATTTCTTGTAAGTCTTTTTGCGTCTTCGCCTTCATATATTCTATGTACGTTTCGAGAAGGGTACAACATGTGCTTCAATGTGGCATAAAAATCCAGGAAAATTTTTGGATTGTTTGAAGGGTGTGGATCCAAAAAATGCTCAAGTAGGGTGTGGCCAAGCTCTATCATGGTAGTGATGTCACAGTGAGTGAAGTTTTAGAAAAATCCGTTAAAATAGGTTCTGGAAACCAATGTGATAATGCATTGCTCTGCCATCGGTCATTTCACAAAAACTTGCTTAAATGTATTTTTGCTAAGATATTCTTGCTAAAACTGTAATGGAATAAAATTCATCAATTTCAAATTATAAGTAGTGTTCTTTGCACAACATCAAATGTTTAACGATGTCAAATCTTTTTCATAGGTTCGTGCAGTTAAAAGTTTGGAATGGAAACCAACATATATCTAGTGCAGTAAGAAGGGGTAGCTTTTCTGAGGTACTTTAAAATGTCTGTTATGGCATAGACGTTTTTGTCATCCAATCGGATATATATATATATATATATATATATATATATATATATATATATTTTTTTTATCTTCCCACTACATGCATTATCCTTTCCCTACTATTGCAAAAAATTAAATCAGCATAGAAAATAGAAAATATGTACCTAAAAGTAGCAGTAGAGAATTCAGTTGCAATTCCAGTATTTATCTTTGGGTTGTAACCTCTGTATCTCGGTAACGGTCGTCCAAGAATGGAAGGAATGTACTCGCGAAAAGTGATTGCTTGGATCTCAGCAATGACAATCTTCCTTGCATACTGAAATACTTCCTCATCAGTCGCCTAGAAAGTATTAAACATATCTGCTTCTTGAATTGTACATTGTGAATAAACAGAACTCTTACTGATTTCAAATTGAGAATAAGTTAAAACGGGTAAACCAAATACGAAAAGAAAGAGCAGTAGTAGAGTTCATTAGTGTGACGTCATGAAAATTCTATTTTACAATATGTTGATTCTTGCTCTAAATTCTGAAAAAGCAGTTTGAAATAGCTCCTATTGACAAATTTCAGCTCAATTTGAAAAGTAATGACCGAGGCACAGGCATTTGGGTGCTGACATAGTTCCTATCCAATCACTGTATTTAGAGTCTTGAACTGAAACAGGGGTCGGCAACCCAAAATGTTCAAGGAGCCATTTTAACCAGTTTTTCGATGAAGAAAATACACTAGGAGCCGCAATGGCTAGGAGCAAGATTTAAAACCAACAACTGGAAAAAATATTACCAATATACCTAGTACAGTAAACTTAAAATTCATGTTTCCATGCCTACCAATATTTTATATGAAATTTAAAGCTTACATAACAAAATACTTAAACGTTACGAAATACTGTACTACAATACAATGACGGAGCCTAGGGAGGAGCAAAATACCATGACTACCCCTGGGATTGAACATATACCTATTAATATAAAACTGCTTACAACTACTTTATCGCATTTCACATCTGATACTACGGTTACACAATATAGTTCAAAGTGTGATATGAAGTAAATTCTTGCTTCACACCCCAGAAAAGGGGTCACGTGACGCCACTGGACGCACATTCCTATGAAGATTGGGACCTCAAGTGGAATAGAAAATAAATGAATCTTACTCTCCGATGTTTCTTTTTATACTGTTTTGCAATTCTGTTATGTTCCCTCACAAACAAAGTATGCAAAACATGAAGGGTTGGAGATTCATTTGCTCTCACGTCACCAGCTGCGCGAAGTTTCGTTGGATCCCTCTGAATATTATTTGACATCTTCAACCCAAATGTGTTTAGCTGGAATACAAACATAATAACTGTAATACTTGTTGCCAGATTATCAACTATACTTCTTACTTTGGACAACACTGACAAAACTATACAAAAGCTTTCCACAAAGAAAGCATTTCTGCTGCTTGTTGGAAGTTGATTGCATTTTTCCTTACAAAAGATTGCCTTTTTTCTTCTTCCATGCTGGGCACAGCTTAGCCAAGCAATCGTTATTTCCTCTTCACATTGACAATATAGTTGTATGTAGTTAGCGTACAGCAGTAAAAGGAATTGTTTGAATGGAAGAAGTTTTGCACGAGGATGCATGAGAGTGCAGTACACAGTAATATTATCATGTTAATTGGTGCTTACTGGAAGAAAGTTTCTGCCGTCTGTTTTCATTAGTCCATCTTTGTTGGTCCTTAGCAAATTTAGACGCTTCTGATCAGACCCATAAATTGTATTAGCATCCAGAACAGCTGAGATTGAGGCAGTCAGCTGTCTTGGTTTGTTATGTTCTTCGCCTGTACAACTGAAAATTTATCAAGATATATAGCAGGAAGATGCATATTTAGGAAGTAAAGAGATGGCTGTATAATTGTAGCATTTCTGAGCTCACACCTCCTGTGCAATACTCTGTGCTATCCAAAGTTGAATTTACAGATTATAGAAAAAGATCTTTGTATGTTTGTGCCTGACTAATGAGATGGTGCCATGCTGACTAATGAGACGTTGTCATGCTGACTAATGAGACGTTGCCATGCTGACTAATGAGACGTTACCATGCTGACTAATGAGACGGTGTCATGCTGATTAATGAGACGTTGCCATGGTACACTTAATACATTGTTGTTATTTTTGTTTTCTGTGTAAAAGTATGTTTAACACAGCACGCTGGAGCCGTGGGAAACTCCCCCCCCCACTCTTTTCCTAGTGTATGATGTCATACGATAGCTAACCCAACCTATCTAAGATAAGATATATTTTGATACGGAAGAGGGGGATTTTCTTGTAATCTAAAAACGCACCTCTGTAAAGATTGTAAGGGGCTCCGCCCGTGACCCCTACTGTCACTCCCTATAGTAGCTTGTCGCTCACCCCAAGCTCCTCACTCGAAAATTTGCTCCGGCGTCCCAGTAAAAGAATTGTTAAAGCTGTTCGTAGCCATAATTATATGACTTTATGTCAATCTCTGCTACGAACGGCATTGAAAATTGTAAATTTATATAGCTATTGTCAATGATAGAGAAAAGATCTCTGCTACATAGAAGATGCACTTTCACTATAAATTCTTTTACAAGCAGCCCACTTCAATGGCTGTATGACATTGAAGGAGTGCTTTGTTTTGCTGTAGAACTTCTAGAAACACAGAATGTCGTATAAATGGTCACCGCTCACATTTTAGCGCGACATTTTCTTATCTTAGACTTAATTAAATAGGATTGACTTCTAGCAGTTCTTGTTGACAAACATATCCATCAAGGTAAATAGTATTCACCGTTGATAGAAAAGTCATTGTTATGCACTTTAATGATTTAGAAAAGCTTTGCAACATACCCATCAAACATAAACCTTCTTACATGTAGTGTTTCGTTGCCTTTTGAGTCTCTATCGAAGATGATGTCACCCTGGAATGCAATTAAACCTGATATACAGTAAAACTAGGTATTTGAGGATAATTTAGCATGAATTAAACAGCTACTATATTTGGGAGCGAATCTAGATCTGTATGAAACAAGCAGATCGCAAAGGGAAAAGCTAAGCGTAAACTTGCTACATTTGGAAAGATTTGAGTGCTTCAAACTCATTTGGCAGCTTTGCACTTTGCGAACAGCTAATGTGAGACTTGATATATATTTCATATCCCAGTTTCAACATGCATCAGAATTTCATACCCCAGCTCAAGTTCTTCCGCCCCGGTCTCCCCCATACTTAATGACTGCTCCCTAAGAGTTATGAGCGTTAATCATGTTGTTAATAATGTTGTAATAATAATAGTGTGTCAATAATGTTGTAGAATTTACAAACCTTTGGTATTCTAAAATCAACATCAAAATCATTGGGTCTTTTGTGTACAAATGTTCTTGGGAGTTCCTCTGTCAATGTAGTATCGTGGTCAAGAAACTAGAAGAGCATATTTATAAGTATACTGCACCATTAATTACCTTTAGCGAATAAGTTACCTACGCCGTAGCCTGGATTACCACAATACACCAAGAAGTGCCCCCTTACGGCAAGACTTAAAATGTAAGAAAGCACAATATGGCATGACTGACTCATGAAGCAAACAAACTTCAACATGCTATCCTGTCAAGATTTCCAATTATAACTATGCTACTCAAACAAAGTATTTGAAACTGTCTTCTTTAAGTTGCGTATGTACATTTCATAACCCTTCAGCCGAAGCCAAAGAGATTACTTCTTCCTTTAACTTCTAATTCTTCCTCAACTCCCGTTTAAGCTTACTTCACCGAAGAAGAATGAACGTAATTCAATAAACCACGATAAAATATTTTAAAGTAAGAGAAGTCAGTTGAATAGGAACAAGAAATAAGAATGAAATTCAAGGAATATATAAATATACTACCTGGCCAAAATATACAATTAAATCACTGAGTCCTCTTCTGCTGTAGAAGTTCCTATTCTAGAAACAATTAGTAAAAGCCACAAATCAAAGTGAGAATCTCAATCTGTGCCATCTACTGGGATAAACTTAAACATAGGATAATGAAGCATTGAGTTGTAACATATTTCTTTAAAGAACTTGTAAAGTTAGTCATTTTGATATACCAATGAAAGAGCTGTTGACTTTTTATACAGCTAACAATGTAAATTCAGATTGTAGTGAAGTTTTATGAACAGGATTGTTAAATGTGACTGTAGAGTAGATCTTCCTGCGAAGATCCATCTATGCCAATTGCGCTATGATCAGGGATAGATCCAGGAGGGGCAAAGGGAAATAGACCCTCCCAAACAGTATTGTTTCATATAGTAGAGAGCTTAAGCAGCGCATACGCTAACGTTAACTTTAGCTGCATTGCGTCATAATCTATTGTCCTGGCATCTCAATTGTATCAACACCTATAGAATCATGTGAGCAGCCAAGTTTTGAAGACGACGTCCCTAACGTTAGCGTTTCTACTCATTGTTTATAAACGTTAGCTTCACCAAGCTAACGTTGAGCCAAACGATAGCATTTTCCAACGTGTAACTTTTGCTTTTTCAACACATTTTTGTTCATGAAGATATTTGCATTCATTACCAACATAGATATGATAAATGCGGCAAAGTAAGCAAAAAATATTTATGCTCAAATTTCATGTTTTAAAAACCTAACGGCTTTCGCTTCTTTTCATTCATTGATATGCAGAAGAGAAGCGGTTGGGCAATGCCGTTGGCTTACATTGCCTTTAGTTTATGAAATCTATCATTCTTCGCACTGTTGGAAATACTCAGAGTTTATTAAGATATAAAATAGCATAGCAGTGAATATTAGATAAAAGGGCACACTAGGTTTTACGGATTAATATAGGTTGCTTGCCAAATGCACCTTTAAAACTTGCTTAAATAGATTGCTACTGAATAGCATACATTTGGTATCAGACATCTGCACACCTGCATTCCCGCATGTCTAGTCATACGATTGTGACATGGAAGCGTGTTGTCATCTCATGTCTGAAAGCTAACGTTAACTTTAGCGTATGTGCTGCTTAAGCTCCCTATTAGCGCTAAGAAACTTCCACATAAAAGAGACAGTTAAATAAATCAAATGGCTTCCCAAAATCCAGCTCTGGATCCGCCCTCTTGCATGTAATATTGGTGAGGTACTCATTGCTGCATATTGCTCTTCTACCTCTTAATGAGTGGCAGCATGTCCATTGAATTCAAGAGCTTCTCACGATTTACAATATAGATGTATTAATATTGGCTGGAAGCGAGGCCAACTTTACAATGAAGCGGTTTTGTTATAAATTTCCATTAATCCAATGGGTATGTTGCTTTCTTTACTAAAACCAAATGAATGTGTTCTAGATTTAATGAAGTCTATGCAAACCTGTCTCAAGAGCGTGTTACTAATAACACGTGGATTTGGACGATTTGATCCAGTTCCATTGTTCTCTTCTGGAAAAGGACAAGTATTCCCTGCTCTCTGTTCCTCAGAACAAGCTCCTGCAGGCACAAAGACTTTATCAGCAAATCCGTTCCCAGAAAGCCGAATTAATTTCTCTCCTGCAGCACCACTGAATATTCTTTTGGGATTATTTAGTCGTCCATCTAATGTTCTATGATGTAAAATCGATATTTCTAATTAACAACCATTCATTCGTAGAATAATTTTATTTATATTTTTTATTTATTTATATTCTAGAAACTATTCAATAGAACAGCTAAAAAACCCATCAATGAATAAAATCTCCCCAGTTGCTCTTTCGCAATATCTACTTTGGGAAATTCTATCCATATTCATAACATGAACTGGTTGTAAGGGCCTAACATCGTATTTTCTTGGTTTTGATCTTTGCTTTTCTTGCTCGCAGTGTTTGCAATTACCAAGGCGATTGGTGAACTAACGAACAGACACCAATGAAAAATAATTTTCTTCTATTTGCTACTTTTAAATATTTGAGATTGTTGATTTATTTGGGCATATTTTATAGTGTCAATTTTGCAAGTGAAGATTCAATTACAAAACGTACTGCTTGCATGAAGTAAATGTTTTATAATCAGCAATATGTCTCTGTGAAATAATTGCTATGCTTCTTATGTCAATTATCAGGATGAAAGGAGCTTCCTTACCTTTCAGCTAAATCTTGTTTAGATCCAAGAGGGTATCGTCGTCTTTCATTGGGGCATGTTTTTCCTTGAA
>OLMO02000277.1:15904669-15915146 GCA_900291935.2 Cassiopea xamachana | reverse complement strand
ATCGCTTCAGTTATAACGACAACTTTTGACAGACTAAGCAGGCTCAATCTTTGGTATTTCACTCTAGTTAATGAAAGAATGAAATTTATTGGTGTAAGCTCTCACGTATTTATAAATAACTAAACGTTTGCTAGCAAAACTAATATCTTAATAGAATTCTTAGCAAACTCAACATTCATTGGAATTGAATATTTTTATGTCCACTCAACACAGCTGATGTGAACTTGATGAAAACCTTGCAAACTAATTTAAATCCGGATTTGTTTTCCTCGGACTCATTTCAGCAAAGACAAAAGAGCTGTGGCTAGCCTTAATCAAGAAAATATATGATTACTATGGACTTTATTGCGTTCTATAGAGAAACTGCTTACCTTGGCATGATGGCCTTGATTGAAACTGCTCTGTTGATCCACATGTATGGAGTTTTCACAAGTGAAAGTGTTCGACGATATGGTCGGCGATTTGTTTTCCATAATACTCTGATCTCAAAGGCACGTCTGGGAGGTTTGCAAATGAATTGCGTACTGCCTCTTCTGCGGATACATTTCTGAAGCAAATAATAATAGGCCATGCCTATAGTGCAAGATGAAACAGTAATCAATCAGGCCTATTTCACATAGTGCATTTCTACTTCCAATAAAATATAAATGAAAATTTTATATCACTGCACACCTTAAGTTTGCCATTCCTACTAGTAGCAAGAACTTTGACGTTTCGACTTCTGCACAAACTAGATCCACACCTGTGCAGAGAAAGCAATACCTTAATATACATACTTCACAACAAGTTTGAAAATCTACTGCAGATTTCAAATGTAATGTTTAATTGCATTCATATTTAATAGCTGCAATAATATCTAATAAAAATTTCGAAATACACTTTATAGATTCGTTGTTCACAACAAAGTGACTGAGTACAAAAATAGGTAATTTTCCTAAAAGTAAAATTCAGTACGGAAAACGATGTGTATACAGGAACAAGTGATTCTAATATTTATATATCTGATGATCAACCATTTCATTTCGTAACAAAATAGAGGGGTTAACCCATCAGTCCTGGTTGTATTGACTGAGAATCCTATTTACCTTTGTACTGGTCGGACTTTGACTTCCAGTTTTCTGCGTTGAGACGACAATGCTGGATCTATTTATAAAAATGATGATGCAAGATTAGCATAAGCATAGGAGACGAGGGGCAGGGGGGATGCAGCCCCCCAAAATTAGGCAGAAATCCGTTTCACTCGGGCAAATTTTCTGAAAGAACAATAGGAAATTCGGCAACTTTTCTGCCTGCTCTTCAGTTCTTCAGTCTCTTCAGATATTTCGAGCAGAAAATATACAGCCCCCTAAATTTGGCGTCCTCCTACGCCCATGAAGAGTAATGGTGTACTCATTAATTGTTATGAAGCAAAACACAGAAGCTTAAAACAAGCTCAGCTTTTCAAAGCTTCAAAGTAAATAATTTTGTGGCAAAATTATGAGGAATTTGTCAATATTTTTCATCAGTAGATAGCATATCGATAACACTGAAGACCAAATATTTTAGGAGGGGTAGCGGTGTTATTTTGCCTTACCTCTCGACTACACCCCTGCAATTAGAGTTTACATGATGGATGTAAAGTTGAATCTTGGTCAAAAGCCCGAGTGCTGAGGGAAAGAGAGAAAATGGTCGAGAGTGCTAGGGTACCTACGGTTATCCTGAGCTTTGCTATAGTGTCCAGAGAAAAGAAGACATTGAAGTTTTTACTACTTTTGGTTTTGTAGGAGAACGATTAGTGCTAGAAAGTCTCCCAAATGCTTTTGGTCCCCAAAAACTATGCTCATACCACGCCCATTTCTGACATGAAGCTGCGTTATTTTGAAGATGACTCAAAACTTTCCAAAAAATGCTAAGCAAACTCCAAAAGTCAAATTTCAAGAGTATTTCCAACATTGAATTCTAAAAGCTACAGCTAAGCACTAAGTTCAAATCTGATCTCAGAAGACTAAAGAAAGCAGCCATTAGATCCTTTGTAATTGATGTCTAATAGCATACGCTATTTTCGTTTTATAAGAACTGGTAAAGTTGAGGGTCAGGCTGCCTGTTCTTACTTTTTCAAAGATTTTCAAGTTGAACTGTTCTTAATTTGTTCTGGGCGTGGATAATTTAGAAATTGGACAATATCCAGGAAAACATTTGACGTTTTGATTGATTGAGAGGCCATTTGCAAATGCCACATTCGAGGTCGTCTCTCTTGTATATCAATGTTTTTCTTGAAAAAATATATAATCAATTATAAATCGACAATGCTAGCACAGTATCTAGTTTTGCTATGGGCAGCTAACGCACAAAAATCAAAGAAGAGAAGTGACAAAGCTTTCGATTCTCCTCAGGCTCGCAAAGAAAAGAAATTTCATGTCCATATGTTAGTGGAAAGCTTATATATCGTTGTGCCAATATACACTTTACGACAGTACTTCAGCCTCAAGCTAGTTCTTTCTTTGTTCTTAAGTCTCTATCAAATTTCAGATTTATGTTCTTATAAAATTTTTCTTATAAAAATAAGTGTGCAGCAAAAAAGAACGCGAGAAAATAAAGGTCAAACAAACTAACCTTCGACTTCCAACTCATCTGCATAGACGTCATTACGCTGCAATTGTGGAGATGCATTAAAGGTTATGTAGTAAATGCAAGAATATTTTGTGCCTGAAAAGATTTTGATTAATACAAATTCTATTAATGAGCATCTTTGACTATCATCAAGGGTTGCAGGGTACATGTCTACTCAGTGGTGATTTCTAAAAATTTTAACAAGAGGGGGACTCTAAGTGCAACCACCCCTACATTTTTGGTGTAGCCCAGCTGCAACCACGCCTATATTTCCAAAGATGAAAATGTGATAACTTAACTTAATACTAATATTGTATGATCAACAATTAGAAATGTCTCAATAACCAATTAGCGATGCAGTACTGATCATTGCAATAGAAAATTCTTTGGAGGCAAAGTCAATACACAAGCAATATCAACACAAGAATTTTGGGGGAGTCTGAGCCCCGCAAAATGAATAGTAATTCTACCAAAGGGGTTCAGCCCCCTGAGCCCCCTAGAAATCACCCCTGTGTCTACTCTACATTATAATTCAATAGGAGGTTAAGCAACTCGATCAAAACGAGGGAGCCGAAGTCAATGACATTTAACAACAGTATACACAGTTTTTTCTATAAGAAATATGTCTATAAGAAACATGAGGCTGAAATTAGGCAAAAATTAAGAAACATTTAAGAAACATAGGCAGATTGAGTTTCAAATAATAACTTGCAAAACTGTTTTTACTGGTAAATGTTTGATCAAACTAGCATGAAAATAGAATGAACATCGATTATATACCTTGCAAAACCTGAGCATCCAATTTCTTTCAATTCAATTTAATATGGGCTGTTATTGTCATTGGAAGTCTTTACATTCAAGAAAAGTTTAGGTAATGCTTAGGGCTGGATTTCACGAAGTATTAAGAAACATCCACTCTGAAGCGAGAGAGTTTATTTCATGCAAAAAATCGTGTAAAAAAGCATGTAGTGATGACAGAATATCAGGCACGTTATTTCGTGTTTACTGACTGTTTTGTATTTCTATTGAGGGGGCGATTCAGTGGGCGAGTCAGTGGGCGATTTGCGCAATTCGGAAAGGGCGCCAAAGAGACTTGAATCCAGGTAACATTTTCAGGAATAGGCCATTCTTTTGTATTGGAATTTTTCTATGAATGGATAAGCGAGAGAATACTCCGTAAGTATAAATGCCTGTTCGGGTAATTGACAGTACGCAAAGGCCGAGAAACGAACGCAAGTAATGCCTTCTGCATGCATCTTGTCGGCTGCAATTGACCGAACTAGGTTTCAGTTCTAACTGTATGCAGACGTATGCATAACAAGTGTCAGACAATTCGGAGTCCAATCATTCGTCAGGAGTAGGAATGAAGGACAAAAGATATCCACGCGGTCCTTGGCCTTTAAGATACACAATTACATTGTTAATACAAGCTCAGCTCCTTTGAGCAATTTACTGCCTGCATGCTACTAAATAAGTCATCTAGCGCCCAATAATACGCTAGCATCGTAATTACAAAACGATGAAAATTCCGAGCCCACGTGGCTTATTTGACGCACCAAATTGGCAATTTACAAACAGTTATTTTTCCGTATGTCTAACAGCAGCATTAGGTTTTCATCATTTACTCACCTCACAATACTATATGGGACGATGGAAAAATACCGTGGAGCTTCAAGTAATGGATATTTAAAATAGCACATAAAACTTTTTGCATCGCACTTTTTCTTATCAAACATCTAAGCCCGCGGTAACATTTTACATCCCAATCAGGGATACTGGAAAGACACAGTCAAGCAAGAGTGGAAAATGGAAAAATTGCATTCACGACCATGGATGAGAAAAACGAGTTGAAAAATTGGGAAAGTTCCTTTCTCCAACCAAATAATGCTTATTTAAGTAACTCATTTCATTTACTTTCCTCCCCCTTGCGAGAGAGAAGAAAGGGCGCAAAATAGAAAAAATTAGATATGAGTAGAAACTTTGGTGATGCAGGACTTCAATTGACACCACTGACATACTCTAACTAGAACTGGCCCCAGTGCGATTTGGAACAACCAATAGCCATCCAAAGCGCAATATTATCCTACGCCTTTCTGCCCCCCCCCACCTTCCCAGTAAGTATGACTCTTGCACCTCTGCTGCTCTAAAGCTTGGTTTTCATATAACTTCTGCTAGTAACCAACGCGTAAGTGACAATCAAATGTTAGTGCTTCTATCAAAATCTTCGCTCGTAACAGATGTTTCAGCGAGGCAAGGGTGGTGCCAGGGGAGGGCTAGGGTCTCCGATGGAGCATGCGCTAGCCCCCCGTCGGAACATGCTAGCCCCCTTTGGAAGGTAAAAATCTATCTTTTTTAGAGATTTCTGGCAAGTATGTATAGTACCCTGAAAACGGTATTTTAGCCCCTTCATCGAAAGAGTCAGTCCCCCGTCGGAGAATTCCTGACCCCCGTCGGAGAATTCCTGACGTCACCCCTGAGGCGAGGTAGCGCCGATGCATCGCCGACTAGCAAAAGGTACATGAGAGCCAGCAAGTTTTATATTGCTGCATGACATTACGTTTCAGTGCGCGGTAAATAATTACCCATGGCCTTTAATTTAATGACTCTTCAAGTTATTTTCAGTCCTCCTACGTTGCTTTTATTTTAGCTAGAATTAGGGAAGTGGAAATAGCTATTTTAATTGGTAGCATTTTTATGTGCAGCAAGTTTCAATGATAATTAGATTGCGCACACGCAAATCTCTTTTCACAATAAGTTTCAATTCTCAAAAGTCACTTCTTCTATTGTAAATGACCGATTACAATGATATCATAACTACTAATAAGTCATCTTCGAGCGTGCTTGAACATAAATTGCTTAGCTTATAAGTTCCAGGGAACACGCATTGATAAGCCAAAATTTGCAAGTAACAAGAATTCTTCAATTGATATCATAAAAGGCTAGTCCTTTCCCGCGCCCGATGGCGCATAGGGCGGCGCCTATATCCATTTCTATAGCCCTAGGCCACGCGTCTGTGAATGCAGTGAAAGCTACAGTGGGGGGCTGGTCCACTGGTAGCTCCGCGAGTTTAACTTTCCATCTCCATTCCTACATGTTGAGCGCCAGGCGAGAAGGCAGTGAGTACCATTTTTAAAGTCTTTGGTATGACTCTGCCGGGGCTCAAACCCACGACCCACCGGTTGTGAGGCAGACGCTCTACCACTGGGCCATCACTCCGGTATAAAAGGCTAGCTACATACTTATTTTACAAGAAAACAATTAATACAAACGTTGAAACTCAAATGAACTGAAATATAGGAATGGTTTAAGCATAATTAGCAGGCTCAAAGTTCATTATGAATTAACTCATTAGTTACTTCAATATTTTTAGATCATACTCAACACCGCATTTATTGAAAAACACACTAGCAATATCTCCTTTTTAGGAAATTCCAACATAATCCCAAGTAGCTATTGCTATATCAGAGAACAGGGAATCTTCAAAGTACCAGGCTACAAAAGTTCCGACACCCTTTTAGCATCTTTAATTTCTTAAAATTCAATCTTCTCTACCAAAAAAATAGCCAAGTACAGCATAAAGTACTTTTTTCTTCCGTACACATTAGATGCAATAGATAATTGCAATGCTTCATTCACTTAATATGGCATATACTGATCAGAACGCCTTTACTAAATATAGTAGAGTCTCGATTTTGCAGTCGTCAATCTTCACCTCCATGCTTGCTATGAAAGTCATCTGATCATTTTACGAAGCAACAAGAAATGCTACGTGAATAAAAACCAAAATCTTTGCTCAGTAACTATGCTATTCAGCCATTGGCTTTCAATTTACCTTTCCAACACCAAAGGGGGCCTCATTTCCTAAGCTTAGTTACTTTGAGACCTCCATCTAATAGAAAAAGACCTAATAGAAGCTTCATTTAAAATCTATTGATGTTATTTGCTTTGCACAGTTCTTGTTGTAGTAGTGGTTTAAATGAAATTGGTAATCATTGAAATGAAATGAAAATTTTAAGCAACAATATTTGAGAACTTTTCTTTGCCAGTAGGAAAAGTTATCCTGAACCTCCTCTACTAAGGGAATAGTTAATGGAGAACCATTAACGCCACTTAAAGACGATGCACCACATAAGGAGGCAATACTTAAATCATTGCTGTTATTAGAAAGAACTTTAAGGAAGACGCTGTTTATGAATATAGCGTGTTAAATTGTAATGGAAATACATACTGTGTCCTTGAGGGTACCTTTGATAATGCAAGAGCTGCATCGAGATGTTGCTGTTGCAGAAGGCAAGGAGATGACAAATGCTATGGCGGCTGTACCAAGGAAAAAAATCTTCGCTTTCATGTTCATTCTGCCCAATTCTTTAGTTTAGACTGGTTGAGTAGGATGACTTTGAGAGGTAACTTGATTGATCTCATTCATAGTTCACCCTTTTTTATAGTAACGTTTGCTAGAACTATACCACGTGACAAGCGCAAGAGACGGGGGCTAAATAATGTTGCATGAGTGGTATGGAAGGGCCTCATTTTCGTTGTGGTAGAAATGTGCTGTGGCGGCTCGTTTTATAAAGAACAGAGTGACATCAAATGTTGATAACAATTTCTATAAAAGAAGAATATCTTTTCATCAAATACGGTCAAAATTTCTTTTCGTCCACCATTGTTGGACAATGCATGAATTTTACTTGGCCGATAACGATGCAAAGCACTTTCCTCCCATTCAGCCAGTCATTAGTTTTACTAATAACAAAGCTCATTGGTTCTTTCTCATCCAATTTCTTCTATGCTGTATCAAACATTGAATCAGTTGTCATAACATGGCTTGCCTATGTATATGGTGATTTTTTTATCGAAATTAGTTATTAAGCGCATAATACCATGCAAACACATGGTGCCAAGGTGCACTCCATGTAAAAACATCACACGAGAAGGCTCTGAATTGCACTTAACTCATCGAACATTTCACAGAGCTCTCTGAATTTAATGCCCTCACTAACAATAGCATTCATACAGTTAAAAGTTCGTTATGAACCACCTGGTATTAGCCTAAAAGGTTATAAGTTGACAGTATTCACAGTTCAAAAAACACTAGACGGCAAGGAAAGAAAAATTAAAAATGACTGTTTGCAGGGACGTAGGATGCATTCAAAAATTCAAAAATAGCGGTGTACACTCATTTAGGATCACCTCACAAGTACTAAAGGGTACCCACTTAAGCTGAGAAGGAGCATTCTACATACAACATTGTTATAATGGGGGTACGTGTCCCTTGTCCCCCCGGTTCCTACGTTCTTGACAGGCTGAGTGGTTTGATGAATGAGAGATGAATACGCTTGGGAAAGGGGAAGTATCTGAACTAATCAAAGTGACTATTTGTGGCTTCGTGTTGCTTGGAATAGAGTTCATTAATGTGCCATCACAAAATATCTATCTCTAGAATTTTTAATTAGCAAATTGAACTCTTCGTTATTGAGATGTTTCGGCAAGATCCGAAAAAATTGATAGAGACATTTCCAATTGAATGCTATCAAATGACTCCATTTTTAGTCTAATCTCAAAGGTAATGAACCAAGTCAAAAGATATGAGCTTACGTGGCACGTATGCTGCCGTCATATGGTCAATACCATAATGTTACTTTAAATCACAGCGGAAAATAGCAAGTTTCAAAATAGATTTTTATGATGCTATAGCTATTAAGAGCAAGTAAATTATGCTACCCACACATTTTGGATACAGACAAGGAAGTTAAATGAAAGACCCTATTACAGGGGCGTCGATACGACTTCATATTGGAGGGGTCTGGTAATTAAGGTAGTAGATGAGCTGGAAATTCACCTCATCTGTGTTGGTATCATTTTCAATTCTATTGGAATATGAACAAGTGGTGAATTGTCTTTTTTACACTTTATTCTACAAAAATTGTGAAGTATAGAATTGATTGATTGATAGAATGAATAGAATTTATAACACCTTCAAAAGTGTAAAGAAGTATACGATTTTATGCAAAAGGTAAGGGGTCAGTGCCTCCCATGGGTTCCGGTTTTGACGTCCCTGTGTAAGCACAGCTTTATAACGAATTTGAAGATTAGGGTGATGACAAACAAAGTTAACATCTTCATCTTGATTTTCTTTTTATGATATTTCAAGTTATTTCGATACTACAATTGTTGACACATTCTAGTTAATTCCATTGGTATTTCAACCAATGGTGATTTCTAAACATTTTAACAAGGGGAGCTCTAGGCACAACCTTGCCCATAGTTTGGATGTGGCCCAGCTACTACCACGCCCAGTTTTTCAAAGATGGAAACATAATAATTTAGTTTAATACTGATATTGTATAATCAACAATAAGAGATGTGTCAATAACCATATAGCAGTGCACAATTGATCATAGCACTTTGGAAGCAAGACCAATAAACTCTGGAAAGCCAAGCCAATGCAAGAATGTTAGGGGGGCTGAGCCCCCCAAAATAAGCAGAACTTTTAACAAGGGGAGCTCTGTCCCCCTTAGCTCCCCTAGAAATCACCCTTGATTTCAATGCTACCATTATTGACACAACGGTTTTTGACTCAGCTTGGGCCATTTCCAGTGCTTTTATCATGAACTGGATGAGCATTAGTAAACAGGATCACATAAAAACAAGAACGTGAGAATGCAAGACTGGAAAAATACATGGAAAATACTCAGGAGAGTTTATAAAGAAACATTTGAGAAGAAATACTAACGGAATAAACTGGAATGTGTCTTTAAGGGCTGGTTTCCCAATAATCGTAAGGAGTCTTAAAGAAGCCTGCAGCTGTCTTAAACAGTCATAAAAGTTAGGCCCTGGCCAAACAACTCGATTTTTCACTCGATTTTCTCCTCAACATTTGATCTCAAAGTTGAGCATAGTTGAGAAAGTGTGGCAAAACGACTCGATTTTTCACTCGACTTTTCGCTCGACCGTTCAACTACTCATATTTCCGCAAAGTATTATCAGCTAAAAATATTTACAATTAAAAATATGTGCCCGCCCAATGAGACGCTACTGCGCATGCTTTTACTCGACTTCCTCGACAAGGTGGCCAAATGAGTCGCTTTTCACTCAGCAACAGTTCTTTTGCTCGATTTTTTTGACAAAGATCAAACTTCACTCAGCGTCACTCGATTCCGCTCGACTCACTCAACAAGGTGGCCAAACGGCTCGATTTTTCACTCGATATTTTACTCGACAAAAATATGCACAGTAGCGTGTCGTTGGCCGGCAAATATAAGTGGTGGTACATATTTTTAGCTGATAAACGTTGCGGAAATATGAGTAGTTGAAAAGTCGAGAGAAAAGTCGAGCGAAAAATCGAGTCCTTTGGCCACACATGCTCGACTACGCTCAACTACCGTTCAACTTTGAGATCAAATGTTGAGGAAAAAATGAAGTGAACAATCGAGTCGTTTGGCCAGGGCCTTACACTTGTTCAACTTTTTCAACTGACCTTAAGACTGTTTACGACTGCTTAAGATAGCTTAAGACTCCTTTAGGACTTCTTACGATTATATGGAAACGAGTCGTAATGGTAGTATGGAAACTACTAGAAGTGTCATTAATAGAAAATCAAAGGGAAAATGTTACCTTCGTTTGTCGTCACCTTAGTCTTCAAATTAGTTTTATTTGCTGTCAGTGCAATCATGTAATCATGCAATTATGCAATCATGCAATCATGTAATTATGTATCCACGTAATCATGTAATCATGCAATCACATAATCATGCAATCATGTAATCATGCTTATAACGCAAAAAGCAACCAATAAAAAACAGCACAGTATAGTTGAGAACAATAGAGGAACTATAACAACAGATGTTCGTAAAGAGCAAGAAACTGACAAGACAGATTGCATTGAACG
>OLMO02000277.1:15885882-15899894 GCA_900291935.2 Cassiopea xamachana | reverse complement strand
GAAGGAAAATAGAGTCCATCTCGCCTTCTTCCATTTTCTTCATTACATCAACTTTCGTTTCCACTTTCGATGATTATTCTTATATGCATGAAACTTTAATGAATCTTAAAACTTTAATGAATCTTGGGACATGGGACAGTCACCTAGAAAGGCGGCAACTTTGAAGCCATAAACAGCCATTGTTGGATACTTTGTCACATTTAGCACTCCTCCACAACAGCCATAGCCAGCAGGGTAAATATCAAGGAGTTTTACTGCTGCTTTGTCAATTCACCTACTTTCTTTCAATGTTGCTCTTTCATTCACACAAATTTTCCATCTATAAAAGGAGAATCTCCATGCTTAAAACGGGTGTTTCCTTAGACTTCAGTGGGCGTTTTCAACAAATTTTCCGGGACCTCATCCTCAGAGCCCATTTTCTCTTTACCCAAAAATAGCGGCCTCGGTTCCACGAGATTTTGCCGACTTTCAGTGTTCATCTCCAAAACCAGGCAATAAAATTATACGCTTTGCTAAATTCCACAATTTAGATGGGATTTCTGAACTCAAACCCATCGTGCATTCCATGTAGCCCACACCGGATATATCTGGCGTGGATTGCTTTTTCCTCATGCTTGAGATTGTTTGATTTTGGCGTTGGCGTTGACGTTGGCGTTGGCGTTGGAGTTGGCGTTGGCGTTGGAGTTGGCGTGCAGGTGCACAACATGAAAGTACAGCTCTGCGTCGTTTATTCATGTTTCGCCCTTGACCTTAATAATTGGACAGAACGGGTTAGGCAGAAGAGTTATTTTACAGAGGGAGCTTTTTACTACGCTCTAGAGCACATCCTAAACAATTTTTGCAACAGTTTCATGTATCTCACATCCCTAGTTTCATCAAGCTTCACTAGCTTGTCGTAGTTTCTACGGAGTCTCTCACTCAGAGATGCCGGAGCATATTTTAGTGAGAGGACTGGGGAAGATGGGTAAGCTCCTATTGGGGTGTGGAAGTTTAGGTCAAGGGTGGATCCCCTTATAATTGTTATAACTACATACTTTAAGTTTAAGAAAAATCCCTTTCTGAATATCAAAGTACATTATTTCTTAGATTGGATAGGGTATTTACTGTATAACATCATACAATAGCAAAAACATGTGGGGGGGGCTGCAGCTCCTCCACGGCTCCTGTGTGCCTGCCGATAACTGTTTGCCGACCAGCAAAGTAGCGATTGCTGAAGAGCCTGCTTTGCATCATGCAAAAATAGCCCGTCATTCTACCAAAAAAAATTGCAAGCATTCTTATCAAATTCTCTTTACGTATGCTGCCTTGGCGTAAAGCAGTGCTTCTTCATTATTTTTGCAAGGCCCCCCATGGAAAGAGAAACTACTTCGCGCTCCCCCCACTCACAATAAATAAGACCATTTTCTATAAAAATTGTATATGTATATCTGTTACCCGGGGCTGTGTGCACCTTCTCTAGCATTGCATCGCGCCCCCTTGAGGATCGCGCTCGACTATTTGAGAAACGCTGGCGAGAAGGCAAATGTCACTAACTGAGGCCCCATTCACATTATATCGGATTCATCTTGTACCACGTTCTTGACCGAATCCGATATCAAAATTTTACACTACTCCGCTCCGCTTCACACGTCACTAAGCTTTCTGTTTGGAGGAACTTTTCATTGTAACTGTCACTGCTTGAAAATTGATTGATGCTCGAAAACCAAGTTGACTGCAGCTTCAGAGAGAGCTTCCGGAGCGACGATGTATTGGATTGATGCATTCACACTAGGTCAAAAGTGATCCGATATCAAAATTAATCCGATACATACCACTTTCACAGTGGAGTGATTTTACTCTGCAAAAGCGGTACGGAGCATATCGGATTCATCCGGTATAGTGTGAATGGAAGGCCTATCTGGTATAGGAAGTAATCCGATATTTGATGAATCCGGTATAGTGTGAATGGGGCCTGAATCTACGGTATGGGCAACATGGAATGCATTGTGACTTAAAAGTTGCATGCTGTTGTGTTTATCTGGCGTTGATCGCTCATGTGAAGGTTGAATAGAATTTCTCACATTAATACATTTCTAAAGATAAATTTAGAAGCCCCCCTACGCCCATGGCAAAAGCAAATCAATTTTGAAACCACAATTGATGAATTGGGAACAGCATTGAGAATTTAGGGAAAATAGCAGGAAACATGTTGTTTGCTGTACACTGTATGTTCTTTGTCATTCCTGAGATGGGTCATGCCAAAAACAGACAGGTTAACTCTTCTATAGACTACTAGAGTTGTTAGAGTAGTTAAGAATATTCAGGCAGCAGATACAATGCAATCAGGGCCTTTATAGCGTTCCTCCCCTCCAGTAAATGTTTCTTTAAAAGAGCTATAATCCTTTCACTTAGAAAGTTGAATGAAAGAGTATTGGCATCCTGGAAAACTTTTTGAAGTTCCCATAAATTTATTTATTGTTTACATATCATGATACAAATCCACCAGTGAGCAAAATTTAGTCAGAATGAAAGGAAAATAAGCTGAAAACGTTTATCAAGTAACTTTCAGTTTCATTGAGCTTTCATATTGCAATGGGACCTGGCAATTTCAGCATGTTCCATGCAAGGTCTCACGCAATGTTTTGATGCAGAATAAGCGAAGAAATCGAAAGAAAAATTCAAAAGATAATCTAATATTGTAGAATTTGCTGTGAGGTAAAATAAGGATGAATGTATTTGTCCCTCAAAAGTGAAATTCCTAACGACAAAAATGCTAAGCATACTTCAACACACGACATTAATCACTCATAATGGGATCGAAATGATGGTGTCATTCATGCGTGGTAAAATCTATTCAATGCTGTAGAGTAATGGCACTCAACCCACGTCCTTCCTACTTTCATTTCGTTGAACAGGAACAGTTCCTGGAATTCAGCATCAGCGTTTCGTAAATGGTAATAGTCTAGATGCAAATCTTTGGCTATATTTTGCACATCTTTCTTGATATCACAAGCCATAAAATTCCAGAAAATCCCGGAAAAGCAAAAAGAGTTGCAAAAAACCACAGAAAAGCCTTTATGACCTTAAGAGACACAACATTCATACGCATCATTTTAAGAAGTGGTGTGCTCATTGGCAATCGGAAAGCCAAGAAAATGTTCCGTAGTAGGTATATGCCAAATTGGCATAATTTTGGAATATGACGTAATAATAAACTGCCCCTGGGACACCTTTGAATTGTCAGCAAGGGCAGGGGTGGATACAATAAAATATTTGACCGTCTCACCACATGCTAATTGGCCACGCTCTTCTGACCACGCCATTTTATTGTACAACTTTTCTGAAGACATATTCACCATTAGCAGCCAAATACAATCCAGCCTTCTCATTAAAGTGTAATTATCTTCCAATTTAGCACAAGGCTGCATATATATTCTAAAAGTGTTCTTTGATACTCTCTTGACTTGATAAATATAAAATGGATAAGAATAATGATGCATGGCTGGAAAAATATTCCAATACTATTCTTGGGTACTTAACTTCATCATATATATCATATTAAAATCTACAAATACAAATCTTACTAAATAGGTAATCTGTATTTGGCTAAATTTAAAAAGGACAATATTGATTATGCATGGCTGCATAAATATTGAGATAGTATCTTTCGGTATTCTCTTGATAAATATAAAAAGGATAAGATTGATGATGTATGGCTGCAAAATATTTTACCAGTGTTTAAAATACAAAAATTATGAACAGTGGTATGAAGGTGAATGAAATCACTACAGGCAGATTCACTACATGAGTCAAGTAAAAGCTAATTTGTTGACAATGGCAACTGATACGTAAATCATGGACAGAGATAGGCTTTGAAGTTGTTGAGGAAGATGGCTCTTAAGAGGACTTGGAAAGAGAGCTTCGTAAAGTCATCAGGGTAGATAGGAAACATCGTTCTGACCACCGACTTACGGGGTATTGGGATGTAAGGGAGATAATTTTTACAAGAGTCCCCAAAGAGATAAATCAATAGCATCGTACATTCATAAATGAAGGCAAATATCATCATTCTGACCACCGACTTACTGTAAGTCGATGGTCAGGGAGATGCTTTCAAAAACTTTTTCTTGATAGTGAATCCCATATAGTCTTATATTCCTCAATTACTCTCTGCTCTGCATAAAAATTGTCTGTCAGATTACCCCTATACCCGTAAGTCGGTGGTCAGGAAGATGCTTTTGAAATGTTTTTGGTCATCTGAACCATATAGCTTTTATTACACAAAAAGCATGACTAACCATATTTTTATATCGAGCAAAAGATGGTTGTGCAATTTATGTTCATCACTATGGAAGATATTGCTAAAAATCTGATTGTCTTCCTTACGTCTTGTAAAACTGTCTGCATCCACCTCTGAGAAAGGGCAATGTGGAAGTATGCTTTGTTTATTCTGTCTCATGGCTACATCTCTGATATGAATTGGTATGGGATGCCTTCGCCAATCAGCTCAATAACCTTTGATGACGTATATAATTATGATGATGGTAGTGATAACAATTATCATTGGCATTGTAGTCACCTTCTCATTAGCCTTTTAGTTGATTTTTAATTACTATTGCGTATTTCTTTTGTTGTAGGTAATTCAATGTACAAGTGCTTTAGTATTACATGCAATCAATAGAACGCTTACTGATGTAATGAGACGGACAATTATAATTACTATTGCATATTGAATCACACGAATGTAGACGCTCTGAATAACTTTAGGCTCCCTCATAAAATCTACTCTTATGGTATAACATACATTGATCAAATACTTCCACAATTTTGAGAAAGTTGGCACTCATTCAATCTACTTTTCCATCGTTTAATTACGCTTAGTGATTTTTCCCATGCAAAGTCCAAAAAAAGTCAAGCCTTCCTCCAGCAGGCACTTCCATACACAAAAACCTTCCTCATTATACAAAATCAACATTATGATCCCGCTGTTGTCGCTCTGTTATCCTTAGGCCAAATTGCCTTATTTGCATTTATCAGAATTTCCCTCAAGCGAGAATTTTTTACAAAATTACCAAGCATGTCTCAAAACGAATAAGCGTAAAAGAGCTTCCCTCCTGCTGGCCAGGGGTTGATCCTAGGGTTCATGGTCCCCCAAACGGTAAGTTTTTCTATAGCAAACAATAATGTTAAGAAACTTGTCACATGAAAAGACAATTAAGCCCCCCTCAATGTCCAGGTCTGGATGCGCCCCTGTTGCTAGCACCCAAAATTTTCTAGACTCTGCTTTTATAGTCTTTGCAATGCAGGAGTACATTGAGGCAGTGCATGGCTCGCCCAAGAGAACTTATTCTCCGGCCTATGAGTAGTTTCAATCTTCACCAGAGCAGCATTGGGTTTCAACAATTGGACAGTCATCCGTGTCCTCAACCACTCTTCACCATACAATAAATAAGGACTCTGTGCCCAATTAGGAAATTTTCAGACACCCATCTTACGTTGTACCTTTTTGCAAAGAAGCAAAAACTCATTTCAATGACAATATATGCACTGTTCCTTCCCAAAGTTATTTGATTCTTAAAACTTTTCCCCAATCCTGCGAAATATTTAGAAACTACGCATCCTATCTAAGTGCCCACGTAAGTACTGTGGTAAATTGTCATTAAATCAAACACATAGACTAAAATAGATAATTTTGTTAGTAGGCCTCAGCTGGGGCGGATCCAGACATACTCATGTCAGATATTACTGGTTGGAAATAGTCCGTTGCAAACAATGGACTTCACAATATTTGCAAGGTATCTTTTCTTATTTAAAAACCGCATAAAAAAGTCTATCTGGCGGATTCCATCAGTTGTTTTTTAAATCAGTAAATTCCATCACCAATTGCCTCATATCCAATAGTAAATATCGTGAAGCAATGTCAGGAAGATATCCCCACAGTCATAATTATAGAGAACCAATTATATGAGGGGCGAAATTCGAATAAAATTAAGAATCCGTACGCACATGAACAGTACGCGAAAAAGGTACCCCCAAAAGCTGTGCGAACGTCGGGCTGGATGGCGCAGTTTACCACCCTGGAAGTTAATAGAAAACCTATAGAGAAAGTCTTCGTGCGAAGGCGGGATTGGTTTTGTTGGGGAAGCTCCTGTATGACTGCAATAATTTCAGCCTCCTTGCGAATTTCTGATTGGAGTGGTAACATTTACAGATATGGAAACTGGATAAATTGTCATGTTTCATTAAAGCAGGGGATATTGATGCGAGTGAATTACTTTGCAGAGAGTGTAGAAATAAGGCATCGATATGTGCCCTTCCAGAGATTTTATGGTTTTGAGGCTAACGAGGTTGCAAGGATGTTGTTTCCACTTAGCTACCTCAAGCTTAAAAAAGACAAAGCACTGTTTGAACCAGCAGTACCCCTAAAGTAGGTAAAGCGCGTTTCAAGCGTAAATGAAAGTTGTTCCCCAATAATTTCATGCGCATGTACGTAACTGTAGGCACGCGTGTTTTCAATCTATTTGTATATTTGTAAAGGGCATTTAATTTGCAGGGTCATTCCGTTTCAAAACGAGTCCCAGCATTTGTTACAATTTATTGTCTGCTGTCTATTGTAGAGTTATATTAGTTTCGGCAGATTGGAAAGTGCTTTCTTGGTCGGTAACTTGTAAAGCAAGTGGTGTGCTCAATAGTACCAAGAGAAATTTTTCTGAACATGTGATATGAGGTACAGGCACTGAAGATTTGCATAGACAAAAGATAGCATACTTTTACATGCAATATGGCTCTTTCTGCTGTTGTAGGACTGCCAATTCTCTCAGTATGTCCCGACTCTGGTGATGAATCTGCAGCCTTGTTAAGCAATTCAATATTGTATTCCAGAGAAAAACTTGTGAAAACTCAACCATTTCCAATCTATTTAGTCTGTATCTACAGATTACAAAGGCTCTAGGCCTTTTAGACCAAACTATATTGTGTCTGTGGTTGTAGCGCATAATTTTAGTGTACTTGTAAATGTCCTGAAAGTTCATCACTCAAAAGTTGCATTTACCAAGGTCAAAACATTGCATTTATTTCTATCTACTTTGTAAATTTAGGTCACTATTTCTGATTGCAGTAGGAAAGAAAAAGCAGCACCTTCAGTTTTAGATTCATGTAATCAGAAAGCACCTTATTCTAGAACAGTTGATATGACAAGTAGTAAAATCAAATGTAATATTGGTTCTCTTTATAATGCAGTTGACAATTTGAGTCGTCATGAAAGGTGTGATATTCTCCATAATGTTTAGCCGTTTGCTGTTTAGCTGTTTCCCATTGTTAAATCTGGTTTGAACTGGAGATTTCAGTACAAATGGCTTCACCAGTTTACTTGTCCCAAATTAGTCTTATGCATGTAGGCTTTTCCAAGATATTGGTGGCAATGCAGTCATATATGTGACTTGGAAGTACCACTGGTTATGGCATAATCATAAACTTATAATATCTTCAGTGTAATACCATACAAGACTAAAGTATTGCAAAGACGTTCTCTGCAATGGCTGGTAATTCACAAGTACTGGAAGGGAGGATATAAGTCTAGTGTTATGAGATCTTTCTTCCCTAGAATTGTAACTGTGTCCAGATAATTGTGTATCTCAATCCTTGTTCAAAAGTTTGAATTCAGCTGAGCACATAAGCAGCCTCTAAGAAATTATGTTCTTTCAAGTATTTTGGTGACACAAGTGTTAAACTGACTATGCTCATCATATGGGCAATAAAGCTCTAGAAAAGTTTCTAACTGGAAGGCGACATCCTTTCATCATAGTATCACGGCTTTGTCTGGTGTATTGGGATTGCCTCTGTGTATTGTAGCTGTTTTCCCAAGAATAATAGCACTGATAAATAAACTGGAATAATTCCTTTGGTCAGTTGGGCAATGCCCCCGTTCAATTAGGGTTTTAGATAGCAAACTACCCTTAATGCTAGTTTTGCTGTATGGATTGTATCTCACAGCATATATTCTTTAAAAATTTGTCTTGCTAAGCTTTCTTTTCGAAGTACCAAGCTAGCAAGAGACAAGAAATCCCATTCACAAAAGCACTTTAATTTATAGAGGTCCCAAATACAAACATTCAACTCAAACCTTTCCACTAATATTGCCTTAACTTCAAATTGAAATAATGTGAATGGTAATGGTAATAGAACTATTGTGGCATGGTAATGTCAATATAATGGACAATCCCCAAGCCCATAGCCAGGCCTGTGTTTCAGGGGTGGCAAAATTGTCCTTGGGAAGTCACGTGCTGCAAAATCTGAGACCTTCTTTCATATATCATGTTGTCCCAATCACATGGATAATGTGTGTGCAGTTTAACCAAAATTTCAGATCTTTCCTTAGGTAAAAAGATACAGCAAAAGTAAAAAATTGCAAAAAAGGTTCAGAGGTGGCAAAAAGCTGACAGCCTGTTGCTGAGGGGTGGCATTTGCCAGCTCATGCCACCCCATGGCTACGGGCCTGGCAATCCCAAGCCTATTTTTCTGTTTAATTGCAGATCCTCTTGCAGCAGTGCAAAAGAAAAGGTTTGGGTGTGGTCATATGGGTGTGGTCATAAATTGTGAACGTCACGATCTTTTCTGGATCCGCCCCTGGGGCTCAGCATATAGAAGTGAACACAACTAGATTCTACTAAGCAGAGAAAAGAATGCGTTTACTAGTATCTGCCTGCATTATATTCTTGGTTAATAGAGTAACAAGCAAAAAGTGGGCTTTAAAAAGATAGTTACTAGAACATAAAGCTAATCAAAAATAAACTAGAAATTGTTTATCATCAGTTGATCAGAGTTTTGATTATCTGCGCACACACTGGAAATTCCTCACACCTCTGCAACGATGAGTTGAGAAGAAAACATGCCTTGGGGGATTCTTGAACCCTGTATTGAGACGGATAATCCTGCTTAATGTATTCCTGTGGACTTCGTTGATTTCCTGAAAGCAAACAAAAATAAGCAATAATACAATGAAAATCAGTAGTTAAAGAAATTATCAAAGATGTATTCTCCTGAGTTAAGATACCTTGTAAGCAGACTAAGGGTCATTGCAGAAACTTCATTCTTCCCTTCTAACCATTAGCCTTTCCAAGAGAGTAATACTAGGTCTGTTTTACCTTCTTGAAGCACAGTCAACCAAGCAAATTCAAGAAACATACAGTGGATGTACCACTTAAGCCTGGTTTCCATATAACTTTTTAATGTCGGCGACCCACCGGCGACATTGCTACTGAAGCATGTTTCCATATACTTTTCACTCACCGGCGACCCACCGGCGATGAGCTCTCCTCCGTAAATAATTCAAAAATAATAATGAAATGAAAGTCATATTTAGTAGTATTGAAGCCAATCAAACTTATGAAAATGCCGGCGACCTATCGCAGTCATGTTTCCATATAAATTTCTCAAGATCGCCGGCACCGCAATTGAATAAAAATTGAACTAGTTTCAACTTTCCTTCGATGTCTGTAGTGGGTCGCCAGTGGGCCGCCGGCACTAGAAAGTTATATGGAAACCAGGCTTTACAATTTATAAAAAATTTCTCCTTTGGGCAGAGAGCATGTTGCGTGGTATCTAACAGTAAAGAAATGGTTTAGTAAAGTGGGTAAAAGGAATGGATAAGTAAACAGAAAAAAGAATGATTTTCAAAGTACCCTTCTTGATAAAATCCTTGTATACCAGAATCTGTCCCCATCTCGTATTCTTGTCAATTGATTCCTAAATATCTTTTCGAATGTGGGACCAAGTTCTGATCCCCTTACGTGATCTTCAGCTATACCAGCCACCCAGAGATCAAGATTATTCACGTTCTTGTACAATGACTTCAATGTTTGCGCAACCTTCCTGTTTCTAGTGATCTGATGGAAAGATGTCACTCCTGTAAAATAGGAATCATATTTGAAGCAGCAGGATTCAAAATAGAGCGTACACTATCAATTTACTTGGGGGTCGCTAGAGGTAGATCAAACAGAGACGTTGTGGTACCTGTAGAGAAGGGGGTGGAAATTTCGCAGATTTTCCGATAAAATTCGAAGCCTTTATCTTTGCTGCAACAAAAGTCCGAAAAAACAATTTTGAAAAAATAAGGGGGTCATGATCCCCTGCCCCTCAGCTATAACTCTCCTGAGATCATATACATTGAAAAAATTCCAAAAGTAACTGAGTCTTACTCCTTAATCCAAGCTTCTTTCTCACAGTATTGTAATCGGGTATTCCTGCTTCCCTTCCTCTTTGTATATTAATTGCAGCCAGATCTAAACCGATTCCTTTTTTGAGAAACAAGAAGTTGCGTAATTCGTCAACAATGTTTGTGTCTATTTCTTGGGATGGTTGTCTTACAGCTCCTCGTAGAATTGGGTCAAGTCCTCCCTCCTCCGTAACTCTCTCAGGTCGGAAAAATCCTTCTCGTAATAGCAAGTGCCCGTATGGAGACACTTTTCCGTTCTTTTGGAATCTGAATGCTTTTGAATTAATTTGAGTGTGTCCATACCTTGAATAAAATCAGAGAGAAACCACGTATATAACATAACGACACAAAGCAATTCTTGCACCATCATCACAAAGAAAGTTATTTGCTTAGTTTAAGTAGCTGTAGATAAAAGTAAGTAGAATTCAGTTTTAATATATTATCATCAATTTTCTATAGAAATGCTGTCTTCTCTGCTAGATTTTGTCTCAACCACCTGTGATTGCATGTATGGACACGTAGAAAGTTTTAAATCTACCTGGTTACACATAGGTGAAAAGATTTATTTAACATTTACGCAGCTCAACAACTGTTCTGTAGTGGTGATCCTTCTCATCCTTCTCATCAAACTTTTCCTTATTCTCTTGTGACAGAATCATTCAAACTTGTGGAGGATCAAGAGCACTTACCTAAAAGTGGCAGTAGAAAACTCAGTCGCAATTGCAGTATTTATCTTTGGGTTGTAACCTCTGTATCTCGGTAAAGGTCGTCCAAGGATGGAAGGAATGTACTCGCGATAAGTAATTGCTTGGACCTCAGCAATAACCATCTTCCTTGCATACTGAAATATTTGCTCATCGCTTGCCTTTAAAATAATATCTGTTATTAGACATATTCGTCTTGATGAACAGAACTATTTATTAACGCAAAGGAGAGACTGAAATAAAATGGGTATATTAAAAGCCAAGGAGAGGAAAAATTTGTCACCCAGCTGCTTCCTGGTTGCTAATGCAAGCAACCAACAAAAAATTTTTACAGTATAATATTGTAAAGCAGGAGTTATTTCACTCTTCACGTAAAGCAACAGAAAGGCAGTGATGTAGAAGATGGGGGCGCGGGGGTGCAGCCCCCTAGCTGTGACTTGGGGAGGGCTCAGCCCCCCAACTCTAATCATTATTCTGTTGCAAAAGGCTATTTTAGGTTTAAGAAGCTGACGAGAAATTGTTAGTTCAGAAGATATAGGGCATTTAAAATTGCGTTGTTTACTGGATGACGTTATCGTTCCTATATAACTGTGTTGATTAACTTTAACGTTTCCTATAATGGTCCATTCAAGAGAAGAGCTCCCTCCCCCCTTGCTATCAGTAGAGCCCCCCTAGCTATAGAATTACTTCTACATCACTGCAGAAATGGTATCATCCAAGTCAAAATGATTCAAGAGAGCAGATTAGCATGCATTTTGATAAATATTGATCATCTATCGTTGGTAGTATCATTTCATGCCTTTCTTACTAAATATAGAAGAATTATCTTTATCTATACTGATGTATTGATGGGTCCTATAGAAGTTTGTTGCTTTAACTATCTTTGCTTAATACTTCATTCTAGTGACAAGATGTTCAAAAACTTGGTGAATATGCCTTAAACCTTTTTGGGAAGCATGGATTCTGATCTACTTTCTCAGTTACACATTAATGTTGATTAGTGATGCATTTATTGGGGCATGTGGTGTCACTCTTTCAGCATTTGCGAGATCGTAAGATAGTTAGTCAAAATAGTTCATGCAGCATGAGACTTAACAGCCCAATGGTCGAAGTGTTTCCGTTACCTTATTTTTAGTGTCTAGGCACATCTCTGATTATAATCCTATAACATAAAGCAAACAGAGCAGCTTTGAAATCAGGAAGTCTCGTTCAGTTGCAGCTGTATTAAAACATGAAGGAAACCTCTCGTGATTTTCATTTTATATCAGAGAATGACATTCCTCCAGAGTCTTAGCAACTGGGCGACAATGGGAACCCAACCCAAGAAAGACAAACTTCCCTAGGACTGAGAAAGACGCGAGGATTAGAGGCGATGACTGCCGATGCCTGCAGCAAGCCTGGTACCTGAAGAAGAAGAAAAATCAGGACGGATCCAGGGGGGTCATGAACCCCCAAACAACAATGCTTCATATAGCAAACAAAAGAAACTTTTCATAACAAAAAGACAACGTAGGCCCTCCTCCCCAAAGTCCAAATCCAAGTGCGCCCCTCTTTTATATGCATTTGCAATCCAACCTGTGACGACGTCCCTATTTTGACATGAACATGTCACAACACAAGCAGAAACGTCATAAGGTTTATTAAATAAGTGACCCTTACCCTGGGATGCTTTCTTTTGTATGCTCTTGCAATTCTGTTATGCTCCCTCAAAAACAAAGTATGCAAAACATGAAGGGTTGGAGATTCATTTGCTCTCACGTCACCAGCTGCGCGAAGTTTCGTTGGATCCCTCTGAATTGCATTTGCCATCTCCAACCCGAATGTGTTTAGCTGGAATTCAAACATAACTGTACTACTTTTTGCCAGATTTTCAACTATACTTCTTACTTTGGACAACGCTTACAAAACTATACAATAGTGCTACGCACAGAAATTCCAATTTTGTTGCAAAAGATTGCCTTTTTTCTTCGTGCATGATTGGCACAGATTACTAAAGCAATCGTCATTTTTTCATAGTGACTATGTAGTTGCACATTGTTAACGTACCGAAGAAGATGAAATTTCACGAGAATGTGCGAGAGATCGGGACATAGTAATATTGTGATGTTACTTGATGCTTACTGGAAGAAAATTCCTGCTGTCTGTTTTCATAAGTCCATCTTTGTGGGCCCTTAGCAAATTTAAACGTTTCTGGTCAGACCCATAAACTGTATTAGCATCCAGAACAGCTGAGATTGAAGCAGTCAGCTGTCTTGGTTTGTTATGTTCTTCGCCTGTACAACTGAAAGGTAGTCAATACATTAAGTAAGAAGAAGCATATTTGGAAAGAGAAGAGATAGTTGTATGACTTTAAAAATTCAGAGCTTAAACTCCCTTTTGCAGTACTCTCAATTGCCAAATAAACGGAGGGGTTCCAATAAACAGGGAGGGGGGTTGGAATTTGAGAAATGACTTTAAAAGATTATAAAACGATGGAAAGAGCAAAAACTGGTTTCATAAAGCATAGAGCTATTTTGTTTTGAATATTGGGCGTGAATAGTTCTAACAAAGAAAGAAAATGAAATGAAGGGTTCATAAAAAGTCAAGTTCCTTAAAATTAATAAACGGGGGGGTCCTAGTAAGGTCCGGAAGGGTTGGGAAAAAATTGAAAAATTAATAAGCGGGGAGACGTTTTTTGGCACCTGAGTGCACTCCTTTTGTTATTGTTGTTGTTTATTTTATTTTGAGTAGGCTGTTATACCCAGCTTTTTTAGCTAATTTAGACCTACTATGCATGCCGCATCCAGGCATGGGACTCCTAGTTTAACGTCCCTTCCGAAGCAAGTCGGAGTGAGCTATTTTGGTCGTTCATCTGGAAGGTCGCCCATCCAGCTTCTGACCGTATACAGCTATGCTTAACTAAAGTTAGGCTAATGGAACTGGCTGGGACGCTCGGCCACACACCCTGCTACTCTATGGTATGCAGAAGTGCCTGTCCAGGATCAAAAAGATATTTGCTACTTAAAACTTTTATTTCCAATATAGTATTGTTATATATATATATATATATATATATATATACATGTACTTCAGAATAAAACCTTAAAAACCAAAATAAAAAGTGTTGTAAGAATCCA
>OLMO02000277.1:15868392-15878881 GCA_900291935.2 Cassiopea xamachana | reverse complement strand
TCACAAAACCAGATAAAGGATCTGGGGTCGTAAATTTAAACAAAAGTGATTACATCAAAAAGATGGGCAGTATTCTTGACGAAAAAACCAAGTTTTCGAACATGGGCTGTGTAGATTTGCACGACAATAAGGCCAAGAAGGAGCAGAAGTTTGATGAAGATAGTCTTGTTGTTGTCGGTAGATCGTTCCACAGCTTTGCTCCCGTATATCGAATTGATCTTAAGCCATACTGGAAATTGTTTCTTTGGGCTAAAAACAGATCACCACGATTTGATTGCCTTGTATTGTGAGTTGCAAAATGTCTCTTAGATTTAGCAAACCAAAACATTCTGGCTCCTGATGTTTATGATAGGGTTCGACCCACAGGCTCACAGAGACTGTGAACCGGCTTGACCAAAGCACGTCAAGAAAATATTCCACTTAGGCCAATTTTATCGATTATTGGCTCTTCCTAGCACAAACTTGCTAAATGGCTAGCAGAAATTTTGGCATCGGTCCTAAAATTATACTCCTTGCATTGCATAAAAGATTCCTTTATATTTGCTAACTTTATCCAAAATTGAAATCTTGAACCTGCCAAACACCTCTATGCTCTTTTGAAATTAGCAGTCTGTTTACAAATGTCCCGATAGATGAGACCATAGAGATTTGTGCTAATGCTTTATATCGAGGTCAGCTTGGTTGCCCGCCATTCCCTGAGTACTGCAATTGATGCTAATTGCTTCACGAGAAGTTGAATTTAGTTTCAACAACCAGATATATAAACAGTTAGACGGTGTGGCAATGGGTAGCCCCTTGGGTCCGGCATTAGCAAACATCTTTTTTGGCTTTCATAAAAGTAGACTTTTCGACAGTACCAGAATACCAGGTGTCTACTTTCGATATGTGGACGATAGCTTTATCATCTTTGGTTCCGAGCTGGATTTTGACCACTTTCAAGAAAAACTGAACTTGCTACATCCAGCTCTAAAACTCACAGTAGATAAGGAGGAAAACAACTCCTTGAATTTGCTAGATGTTTTAGTAGAGAAAGAGGGCACTGGATTTCTTACCAGCATTTACAGGAAACCAACGTTTACTGGGCAATACATCCGTTGGCACTCATGATCAGTCGCTATCCGACGTTTCATAATCTGACGAGTGTGGAACGAAAACAGTTTTTAAGTATTTCAAAGAAATATTGCCGCTTTTTCGTGCTGCAGTAAACTTTTAGTGCTAGAATGCCAACATTTTTACGTCCAATTAAGAAAATTTTAGAAATAAGTGCCAATCCAAGTTTCTTATAAAAATAAACTTAGAGCGTCGGGAAACCAGGGGATTGGGAAACAGAAAAGCTGGCGTAAAGCTACAAAACCCATTATTTTCCATTGATGGCATAGTCAGGAACTTTTCATTATTCACTTTTACTTCTCTATAGCGCCAAATTTAGGATGCTGTCTTTATAGCAAAAGTTCAGTATTAATCAACAAGAAATGTGTAGAGTTTGCTGAGCAAGCTCCTAAATACGCATTGGCAATTTTTTGCCACAGGATCTTGCTTTTCCATTAGCTATTAAGGAACAGTTAAAAAGTTGTATTTCTGCGACGTTTAGACACATTGGAGAGCTACATCAGCAGTTAAGGTGAGTACTTCATGTATGTATAGATGGCAAACAGTGCTGAAGAAAGAAGCCATTGGATTCTTTGAAATTAATGGGAAATAGTACAACAAAAGAGATCATGAGAAAACGAAAATGAAACAAACCTTGGACTTCCAATTCATCTGTGTAGATGTCATTGCCCTGCAAGTGTTAGCAAATGCTCTTACTATGAGTAAGTATAAGAATAGTCTGTACCTGAAGAGAAGTTGACTTTTAGAATTCCCCCAAATTTACTGTAGTAACACGAAAGTGAAAGCAAAATTACTTCCTTTTTTGGATTTGAATCTATGACTAATCTGTCAAATTTAGGCTAGGTCTACGCTATGCATTTTCAAAAGTATAGTTTTCAAGCCGCTCCCAGGGGCGTCGAAATATCTTTCAAAGAGGAGGGGCCAGGCCTCAAAAGTCAGGGATAATCCCGGAATTCTGTTTATCCCTTTTGACTACAGCATCACTTTCAAAAATTTTGGAATATGAACAAATAGAAAACGCTCTTTTACGACACCTTCTTCTAGAAAAGGTGTAGAAACAGTGAAAACACTATTTTGTGCAAAAATTGGGAGGTGAGTGCCCCCCGTCCCCACCCCGGTTTCGATGCTCCTGCTCTGTTTTTGCTTATGAGGGTGACATCCATACTAGAAAAGAGATTAAATTATTTGTGCCCACGATACTCGGGGAAGCAAAATGCATCAGAGTATATCCGAGTAATTCGATGAAATCAAGACCAAAGAACGAAGACATCTGAAAAAAGTTTTCACATTGAAAAGAACTGAAAATGCATAAGTGTAGACCTCGAAAACGATGACGTAACATATTGCTGAGCTGGTAGATTCAGCACAGGTGATAGGAAAGAAGACATGGGGAAAAATACAGGTTGTTGAAAAATGGAAAAGTTGAAACAGAGCACAGTGGACGCACAAAGAAAACGAATTAGTTATTTACAAAATAATATCCAATATATCAAATTAGTTAGCCGCAAATCCTGCAGGAGCATTCTTCTAATGAACATCATTTTATCTTACTTTGAATGCTAGAAGTGTTTGTTCATTTTTGATACCGTCATGCAGGGCATTCCAGAGGAAACTCCCCCTAAAAGACAGTAATTCCAGTCTAAAGCTTGTAATTCTTATTTTAGGTAACTGTCCTTAGATTATACTCTATACACTTCTTTTCATGAAATTCCCATAAAAGCGATGGACTAAGATGATTTATTGACTCGTAAATTTCTATCATCAGTTTCTGTAAGATTCTGCGAAGAATACTAACACTGCGGGTAAGTGGTTGAGCATTGTTTTAACGGTATTACTGAGTCATAAATATAACTGACGTATGATAGACATACTTTGCACATGATAACATAAGCTAATGTACCATAGTTTCTCAGAATATTTCATAATAAGAAATATCAAGAATTGTTGCTCAACTTGCTGACTTCATTTCAAAGCCCTCATTTCGAAGTAGAGGCTACTAGGAAGCAAGTTGGATTAGGACGTCTTATCTTGGTGATGAAATGCAATATAAATTCCTAATTGCATCATGGGATTACAACGTGCCATAGGATTTACTTTTGTAGGGAAATTACCACTGGAACTAAACCGCACATTCCATTGCTTTTCCTGCATTCTCAGAAATCGCCTGTTAAACTTCCCTTCTTCTCAAAGTTCGAAACGACGCATGCGCAGCATAAAACAGAATGTTATAATGAGGTGCTTCCTAAAATTCGCAGAAAGCCGAATCTCCACTATGCGGAAATTGTTGGGGTGGAAAAATTTCCCGTGATCTGATTGGGAAGTAAAAGTTATCGCGGTAGAAAATGTCGATGAGCGAAAAGTAGGAAGTAGTCCTACTTTCGCGTCTCGACACTTTCTGCAGAAAGGCAGCCAATGGAAAGCGTTTATCTTTTATGAAAAATGATCACAAGACCAGGAAAGGGAAAAACACAATGGTTGNNNGACTCGTGGACATGACATGCTGTCTCACATAAAATCTCCGAGGAAGAAATCGAACCAATTGACCTTCTCCGCATAGTGGAGATTCGGGTGAAGATCCTGCTGGAGGTGTTTTCCATCTTACGCATGAATCCCCATAGATTGACTAAGCGACTTATAAGGCAGTTATGAAAAGGATCGGCTCACGGAGATCCCCCTTTTCAGGGTGTACATGTTGATGGTCAAGTGACCCGCTCCAAAAGGGAAGCTTTGATGTCCTTGTAGATTCGTGGTTTTGATTTAAACAAAGAATTACATCACTTAACAATATTTGCATAGCAATCGGAGGACAACGCTCATTTCTACCTATCCACAGATGAATTTCAAATAATTTTATACGCATTTATTGTACAAATTGAAGATGCATGTTGGCATGAGGCTGAACAAAACCCAAAAGGCAAGGAAGCTAATCGGAAAATGAATTCATTTCAGAGTTTTTATGGCACAAATTCGTCATATGATCCGGTGGATTGTCCAACAATTCCGCTTTAAAATGGCGCTTAAAGTATTTCCTACTCCTGGCCTGTTGGAATTTGAAAGTAATATTCTATGCAATGATAATACTGAAAGACAACAGAAATTGTCGATGCTGATCATTAGACAGCGAGTTTACTCTTGTAGGTTATTAAAAAAAATGCAATATTAGCTATAGGATATTAAAGTGAGTTTTCAGCCACAAGAAAACGCCATCCTCACTGCAAGGTATATTTATCGTAAAATCGTGAATGAGACCTAGTAATCTTCCAAGTACAAGAGTGCACAACTTAAATACACAATTAGCATTTTTGACTTTATGCAACTGATTTTCTCTACCCAGTGGCGAAGCAGAAACATTCGAGGCCCCTACTCAAAACCCACCTTAAAAACAAGAAACCCCTCATAACGCTACAAAAAGTTGCCTCTGCGGGGCCCCTTTAGGACCTCAAAAGCTTGGAGGGCCTTTAGAGCTGTACTAGCTCCAACGTATGTCGGTCATGCCACTGCCTCTGCCGTCGGTCATGCCACTGTCTCTACCGTCGGATGAACGGGAAAACACAAACTCTATTTTTCATGCAGAGCAGTGAAAGCAAAATGAATATTTACAGGTTGCAATGTCTCTTTTACTCAAAATTTATGGCATGCATTAATCATCACTCTATTGCTAAATAGTAGAAAATCAAATTGCAGCCTTCCGTCTTCACCTCTATTGATGTTATGCAAATTATCCCATGATATGTATGAAGCAAAGTGCAATTCTAAGAATATAGAGATAACTGAGCGTGTGCAATATATATATATATATATATATATATATATATATATATATATATATATATATATATATATATATATATATATATATATATATATATATATATATATATATATATATATATATATATATATATATATATATATATATATATATATATATATATATTTATATATATATATATATATTTATTTATATATTTATATATATATATATTTATTTATATATTTATATATATATAGGTAGATTGACACAGACAATAAAACTAAGGAATTGCAACTATTGATTTCACGATTTCTCGATCATTAGGCAATTATGCTACTAATGGCTACAAGTCTTCAAATCGGATTGAACGACCATTTTTACACCCTATAGCAGGAGTCGGGAACCTTTTCGGCTGAAAAAAGCATGGAAACAGCATAATCTAAAATGTGCTTCCATAAGAGATGTAGAGAGTATTTTCCAACAGTAAATAAGGCTAAATGAAAACCGCATCTGGATATATATTTCGGTTAACCTTTAGGTCACTATCCGACGTTTTCATACTCTGATGAGTTTCGGACGAAAAAGCTGTCAGTATGTGAAGAGAATGTCTTTTTCGTGCTGTGGTAAAGTTCTGTAGTACCAGCAGACTATTTACGTACTTTCAGCGGAGATACTCGAAGAAGCAGATCGGAGATCTGAACAACATAGTAAAGCTACAAGATAAGATCAGAACGGTTAAGTTCTCTATTTCGTTTTATAGACTTTATTTAGCCAATCGTGTTTCGCTAAATGAAAACTTTAAGTAAGACTAACAACGTAAGAGCATAGAAAATCTCTGAATGAATTATTTTGAAGAAAACCTGTTTTATATCGAATAGTGACATTATCTCTATGCCGTTGACTTTGAAACAATGTCAAGTAAGGTTTTTCTGTTAGCCAGAGAGCCAGATGCAATTATCAAGAGGGTCATCTCTGGCTCGTAAGTCCTAAGTTCCCGACACCTGTTCTATAACTATATGACTGCTGATGCAAATAAAAATTATAGAGAAAGTTTTTAGATGGATGAAATATTCCAAATTATTGTAAGAATACTTACTGTATCCTTGTGAGGTGTTGCTGTTGAAGAGGACAAGGAGATGATAAACGTTATGGTAGCTATACCAAGAATGAAAATCTTCGCATTCATGTTGTCAATACTGCTCAATTCTATGGTTCAACTGACTTGATACGAAGCCCTCGAGAGGCAGTTTGACTACTCCTCTACATACTTCCCCTTTTTATAGCCATATTTTCTAACGCAAGTCACATGACTAAGAGACGGGGGTCAAGTAGTGATTCTGTTTTCTGAGTGCCTCTCTGAAGACAGTTATATACAATAGAAACGAAACATTTCCTCTTTGTTGAATGATAAATGCTCTATGATGGCACCTATAAGAAACCTTAGGTGTGGATATTGATGTCACAATTAGAAGGAGAACAAGCTGGTATTAAACTACCCAAGAACTGCTTTTTATTTTTCCTTGCTAGGTTAAGGTTAAGCATGAATTATATTTTCAAATGATAGCACAAGTTGTTTTCCTCAATGCCAGCACAGGCCCATAGCGATGGGGTGGCACCCCTGGAAAACAGGATGCCAGCTTTTTTGCCACCCTTAGGGATTTTTTTCAAATTTTTATTGTTGCTTTATATTTGTAGGCAAGGAGAGATATCCTGAAATTTTGGTTCAGCTCAACCTTAGTCTTTGTGGCATACTAGAAGGTTCGATCTTTTCCTCTACCCACATTATCCATTTGATTATGATAACATAAAGTATGAAATAAACGCTCAGATTGTACCACGTGATTCCTCCAGTACAGTTATGTCACCCCTGACACAAAGACCTAGCTACGGGCTTGTCCAGCACATTGCGATCAAATGTACTCATCTCCTTTTCGTGCTTCCATAAATGCACTCTTTCAATTTGATGTTCCACTATGGGACGCACAATAATAACGTTCATTACTATCTGATTTTGTTCCGTTTCTACCACATATGTTATCAAAGTCCATGAAATAGTTGACCGGTATACCTCCTAGTTTGTTCTGTTCCTTGAGGTGATCCGTCAGACAATATAAAGCGATAAGAAAGCGTCTATTGTCTACGTTTTACAAAAACATATTCAACGAGCAGGACTTGAATTTCAATTAGTTACATACACATTTTCAACAGTAGCGTGCTGAAAGACGTTTGAGTGGGGTGTGTAGCAAAAGGAAGCTACCGACAGGTGACGAAATCTCCAAAAATAACCTACAAGCGATAATCACAACGCTAACTTGTGTGACAACCCACCCCCTGCTTCGGCATGCCCATTATGCTCAATGAAAGGTTAGGCTGGCTTTTGAATTTCAGTTAGTTTGCTGAGCTTGTTAAAGGAGGTGCTAGCCTGCACAGAGCTCTTTCACTTTAGTGTACTCTCGAACAGTGACACTGGTACCGTTGACGGTTCATTATCAACATCTGGCAATAACTGAACAAACTAATGATGACTAAAAAGTTTCAAATTTAGGAGAGAACCATTATGCCAACCATTCAATAGGACTAGAAGTGAAAGCGGAAAATACGTGACCAATGGGTTGTATGAATAAGGAACGTTTGGGAAAGGGGAAGCACCTGACCTAATTGAATTGAATTTTGCATGGCTTCATTTCTTTTAAGCCATGTGCAAACGATCTAACATTTGGTCTGACTTTTGGTGTGACAAGTTTGTTGATGTTGGCCAAGTGTGCAAACGAGTCTCACATTTCACCTAACAGTTCGCCTAACTTCGCGCTTGAGCAGCGATAACTTTAATTGGTGCAAGCGTGTGTCCTATGTCTACAGATAAGGCAACATAAAATCGTGGCAAACTTATGTGTGCTGGAATTACTGGATGATGTCATATAACTAAAGGAAACGCTTGCACTGAAAAACTCATTCGTTTTTTTGTATCTGTGTTCCTACTATGTTCGTATTCAACTGATTCTTCATAGCTGTGTTCGTAGTAATTATTTTATATTTGTGTGTAAACCTAAGTTACACGCTATGGTCAAAAATGAAACAAAGTGAACGAAGAATTGGCCAACAAATGGAGAACAATGAAATATTAGGTGAAATGTTTGATCTTAANATCAAACATCGCCCAGCATTGTAAAACACAATTTTAGGTTTCCTGACATTCGATCTAACATTCGCCTGACATCATGTCAGATCAAATATTAGACGAAATGTTGGATCGTTTGCACAAGCCTTTAGAATTATGAGCAAATGAACTCTGTAACACACAGATTTTGAAAACAAGCAAAGAACTAAAAATAAAGGACTTACCAGCTAAATGATTTTAGCTTAAAATTTCTCTTCTTATTCATTTATTGATAGAATGTTTTAATAAGGGTTTATAAAAGTAAATATGTTTATAAAGCGAAAGGTAGCCAATCTAACAAATCACAGCATAGTTGAGAAAAACATATGAATCATTGCCACAGATCCTCGTGACGACCAAAGTTGATGAGAAATATTGCAATGAGTGAATTAACTTATTGTCCATCTTGCTTTCTTTCTCTTTCTCATGTAAGCAGTCATTATTTTTATTTTTCTCTCTACTTTCGAATGTTTCATGTACATTTATTTTACATTTTTTGTGGCTTAGTATAAAAAATTTCTTTGCTTTTTACTATCAAAACAGTCTTGATAATTTCTAAGCAAAACCATATAGAGTTCCGATACTTCGTACATGCTCGTTAAAAGACAGTGTAAATTAGTGTGTGTGCATCTTACAATTACGGAGCTGAATCAATAGAGTAACAACACAGATAATCACCAAATAGCAACATTGAGATAGAGCGATGTGCTTTACCTAGGAAGTTGAACTAAAAATGTTGACACCTAGGAAAAACTGCTTAAAATTCTGCTTGAAAGGCATGGACGTAGGAGATATTCAAAATGTGGGGGGGGGCACATGCATTCAGCGGGCGTGAAAACAGCAACTCTGTTAGCTGTACTAAATTATTATCAAATTGGAGTACGTGTTCCCAGTTACTATCTTGCAAGGAGGGGATTACTTTGTTAAATTAACCCACATACGATGAGACAAAGTCCATCAGTAAGCACAAGTTATTCAGATGGAACGAGAGGAAGTTGAGACTTTTCACTTCTGTTGAGCTTTCATTCTGTATCGAGGCTAAACAATTTAAATAACTTCCATGAAAAAACACCATTCTGTTCTAAAATACAAGTATAGAACAAGAAACTCTGCAGTTGCATCTCAACAATAAACTCCGTAAAAGCAAAAATAAATAAACATCCATAGAACATGGATTACATGCGTACAATGAATCATCTTCGATGCAAATTGGAAAAGACGGGGCATGAACAACCCCCACTGTATNTTGAAGCTGTAGGATATCCAGGTTCATGCGTCATGGAAACATTGGTCAAGTATGAAGAGCACGGCATGATGCGACTCACGCCCTTGCTCATTTAATTTCGTGGAACAGGAAGAATTCCTCAAAGACAGCATCAGTTTTTCACAATTGGGTTTTGTCTAAGGGGGAATAACTGACTTCCTTTTCTGCACCTTCCTTGTCGTCATAAGCCAAAAATATCAAGAAAGATCTTAGAAAAGAAGACCGTAACTAAATATCTCTAAAAGCACAGAAAATTTCATGTGGTTTTTAGAATTATAAAATTAAAGTACATCATTTTGATAAGGGATCTGCCCTTTGTTGAACCAAATAATTCACTGTTGCTGCATATGATAAATTTATAACTACCTACGGCATTTTAAATCATCTTTTTGAGCTCTCAATACCTGGAGGCCTTTGTGGCTATTTTGTATCTATTTCGTATATTATGTCAATAAGACGTTCGTCAGTGCAACTGAGAGACCACGGCAGATGTATATCCTACTGAACAAATGGCAAAGATAAAACTATTAAGAACACACGTTTTTTTATAAGAAAATCATTATTTTGCCTGAGCCTCAATCCTCTTAACTTTTCCCGAAATTGAGCCTGAGATTTTCTTAAATTTTTCTTAACTTTCTCTGAAGTAAACTGGCTAGAGTGGTTTACACTTTCGTTAATAATTTTGTATACTTGAATTTGAATTCCATCGTTAACATTCTGAATGCAATAACGACGAAATACCGATTTTGGCCTATAAAAGCACTTAAGTTTGGAAATTGAGCCTCGTGATTTTCTTACGATTTTCTTAATATTTTGACGATTTGAGCCTCATTTTCTTATAAACTTTTTCTTGTAAAAAAACAACGTTTATGGAAGTGCAAGCAAAGCAGAGACCTGGAATCTTTCCTCCTTTATTCTGCCTCCTCAATAAGTCCCTGTAACTAATCGTTATATGATGCTAGGGCTGATTAGTTCAACAGAATATCAACTTGATTTTGAAGATGACTATACTTTCTTGCTGATGAAATTTTCAGTTAATTTGATCCGATATGCAAGAAAACCACCTACTTACCAGGAAAAAATCTTGCAGAGAAATGTTCCTATGTATGGCAAGTGGTTTAAAAATGGTGTTCATTTAGAGCAAACTGCAGGCAGGATCAGAGCCCTGTGGGCAGCCGGGTAACCGGGAAACTTTCCGATGAGC